>JAJIYU010001323.1:0-37118 GCA_030144865.1 Tinospora cordifolia | reverse complement strand
ACATATTCCTATAATATGTAGTATTCACATATTAGCCAATATGTGTAAATATTTTATTTCTATTTATTTCTTAAGCAATTCCTTAAATTTTATAATTAATTCTACTAAATTAAAATTTTCATTTAATTATCCTAATTTTTATTATATCTCAAATGTAAATTATTTTTCATGTGTCAACCCACCATTTGCAACCAAAATTTCTTAGAATCTTTGAAATTAATTTATTCAACTTATTTTATTTATTTAAAATTTTTTTTGACAAAATTCTGGGGTATTACATATTCTGACAAAAATTTTTGTAGCTTAGGCCAATCATTACACAAAGAATCGACAGAAACATTAATAGCAAACAATTTGGGTGAGGACAACAAGTGTTGTGAGGCTAATTCAGAAAGATTTGTCGTCAGCGCCCCTAATTTTTGAATTGTAATCATGCTAAGCCTCTTATCCTTTTTTCCTCTCAAAGTGATTGATTCTCCTTCTAACATAAATTTCATCTGAAGGTCTCTAAAATTTCATATAATGTCCCCTAGGCCAGCTAACCATTGAACTCCTAATATAAAATCATAGCAATTCAAAGGTAAGACATATACCTTAGTGGGAAAGTAATGACCTTGCATCCTCCATGTGAATTCTTCCACCATTACTCCACAATCCATCTCATGGCCATTTGCCACCAACACTGGAACAGAATTAACATTCTGCAATGGGCACTTAAGCTTTTGAATTGTCTTATTACTGATGAAGTTATGTGTGCTGCCAGAATGAATCAAATGTGTAGGCAATAATTTCCCACAAATCCTTCCACCCCCATTGTTTGGTCGCCATCCTACCCACTAAGTGCATGCAAGGACATGTGTAAATGTTCTACAACATCCTCAAAAACTTCTTCATGACCATCCTCACCATTGGTATCAATATGCAACTGTAACATGAAAATCTGTCATTTTTTACACTTATGCCCATGCACAAATTTCTCATCACACCAGAAACATAGCCCCTTTGTTCTCTTCTCGTTAATTGTTTTGTTGTTCATAGTTCTCACATTTCTCTGTGGAGGTATATGTGGTCGTGGTGTTTCAGAAACTTTTGGTACATTTGGGGTGGGTAAAATTCTAGTAGATGAGTGAAAATTTGCAGTGGGTTTATATTCTTTCTTGGAAGTGAAATCTGTGTGGTTAATGTGTTTTGGAGTTTTTGGAAATAAAGGAGTGGGAATGGGTTGTTGAGTTCCACGGATTGCATCTACCGTGAGTTCTTGCAATTTGGCTAGTGAGTGAGCTTCGACAAGTGAGGAAGGTTTGAACATTCTCACTGGCATTTATAGCACAAGTAATAACAAAGAAATGAAGAAGCTAATGGCTTGGGATTCCTGAATCTGTGCTCGTGGATACAGGGTATCAAAATCATCAATATAATTTTGCAAACTATACAATTGTCTCATGTTCCTCAGATCTAATATAGGGTCATCATGAACATGAGCACCAAACTTGAGTCCCATGTTTTGAATGTAAAGATCCCAATCCATATAGGCTGGTAATCCATTGATCTTAACATACCCTTGACGCCTCTGTAATGTTCTTCCACTTAGTTGTGAAGCTAGCATCTTCACTTTCATGTGATCTGGTGTTTCTTCCACTTCAAAGTAACACTATGCCTTCATCACCTAACCCTTGAAATCCTCCCCATCAAACTTTGGAAACTTAAGCTTGTGGTTAGAACCATAGTTGGAAGGCACAAGGGCCTTATCTGAAATTGCTCCTCCAGAGACCTCCCCATGAGAAGAACTTGAAGGTCCTTCACCATTCTTAATAGCCAGCACCTCTCTAAGTTGAGAATGTACAGCTTTATAGTATTTTGAGCTCATTGATGGAGCTCTCATGTTTATTGTCATTCTCCTTGATCAATTCGACCAACTCCCTACGTAAGTCGTTAGATCTAGTGCCTTCAGCCATCACTCTGAGAATTAGCTACTCTAATACCAGATGTTGCAACAGAGAATTATATGAAGATTTACGAAGGAAATATTCAAAAAGACAAAAGAGAAATGAAAGAAGAGAAGGAGAGAACCTAAGGAAACTGAGAGAAGAGAGAACGAGAGAGAGACCCAAGCAGATGTTCAATTTTTCATAAAACCAATTCTCTAGTGCATAGCCCTTTTTAAGCAACCGAAAATAGAGGAGGACAAAACACAAAAAGAAAGAGAAAGAGACTTATAATAGTCCTCTAATTGCTAACAACTTTTGTGAGCCTAACTCCCACATCAGCTGCTTCTTCAACAACTGCTTCTTCAGTTGGAATTGCAAACATAACATGTTGATGGAATTTAAATAATATTTTTATTAATTAATTAATTAATTTCATATTAGACTACTTTATTGTATTTTGTCCAATTAATTCCATCTATACACTTATATCAATATTCAAAGTTAATTTAATATAATTTGTTTATTTATTTTATTTTTAATCGATATATATATATATATTCATGTATATATCCTTAATTCTTTTTTTTCTTTCATTTTATCAGATAACTTTTCTAACAACTAAATTAAAGTTTTTTGTTAATTATATTTTATTTTTCAGACTAATACAAAATTATTGTGCCTATTCATTCATTGTCATTGAGGTGGAAACTTGGGTTAATGTGGCCTAACCTATACTTGATGCTGCTATGCACATACACTATTCTCCTTAGTTTGTCTCTACTTGTCCCTATTAGTGTCTTTCTCATTGCTCGACTACTTGTTTCTATTCTGTAGGCCTTGTACAAAATTGAATTCTTGTTCTACCAAGATTACTTTCTCCACAAGCTCTCCATGTCTTAAGGCCCATAAGTATAACCTCTTTCCTAATCCCTCTCCTTGGATCCTCAACAAAGGGGTTGCCCTTTAGATGCTCATCTATGAAAAACTAAGGTGTGAACTTGGATAGCTATATGAACTTAGCCTCATACTCAAACCATTATCATACTACTATGTATTAATTTAACAAACTCTGACTATAGCTATCTCATGTTAGCCTGTAACAAAAATTGATCAAAAAATAGTTCCTTAATTATTTTTTTTCCCAACCCATCTATTTACATCTATATTAGTATTTGTCTTCATCATTCTCTAATAGTTCTACGTTGACCCTATGAACCAATGCACTGCTAGACCTACCCTACAACAATTAGTTGCACCAAAGCATTTATGAGTTCCTCTATCTCCTGCAACTAGTTATATCCAACCAAATGATCGGGTCTACCCTCAAACTTAGATGGCGGAGCTTCTAAAACTCTATCAGTAGGGCTCTTAGTGTTTTTTCCTTTGTGTCATCATGTGCCTTCTATTTGGCTTGAGCCTCAAGTGAAGGTATTTGCTACTAAATCTAAATCTCTACTTGGGGCTGAATTTGGAAATGTGGTTGTGGCATCATCTATGGTTGTATCTACAACAAATCCCTCATAACCTACTTAATAACTCTCTTCGTGATCTCTATTAATAACACTGGAATTAAAACTGCCATCGGCTATGCATCAGTAGTAGCAATAGCATCTCCCTAAGGTGACACCTCTACGGACTTAGCTTGTCTAGTAACTGATGACTTGAGTATGCTTCTCCTAGGGCTTACCATTATACTTAAAAATCAAACAGTATCATCAAAATCAATTTCTAACATAGATTAAAAAAAAAATCATACTTTATTCATTCCATAATATCATAAAATTTCATACATAGTTCTTGAAAATAAATTTTTTTCTAAACTTATAGTACATAAATAAATCATGAGACATTATTTTCTAAACTTTTATTTCGTTTTCCATCCCCCCTTTCCTGCTTTTTTCTTTTTCTTTGGACAATTTTGCCTCAATCTTTTATGCCTCGAAGATAATCTTTTGAATGGCTACTCTACACACTCATACGGTGAGAACCACATGAGTGATGAGTGTTGCTTCACTAAGCAATGTAGTTAAGTTGTTATACACAAATCCACAACAAATTGTTAAATTATCACAAGAATAAAAATTTTACCACTTATTTTTTATTTATTTTTTCAAATATGTTTCCTTTATTTTATTATTTCTCACATATTTCTCAAATTAATTATTATTTTTTACATGTACATTATCATTCTCCTTTTTCTCCACCTCTCATCTTTGTCAATTAGATCATTTATTTTCCTTCGTGCAAGTGTCCGTCTGTCTGAACGTAAGTGTCGTTGTAGTTCTTGTCTATTCCATTGTTAGTCCCGACATGAACACTGTATATTCCAAGTTTTGGGTTTGTGGAAAATTTATGAAAAGCTTGGCCATTTATTCATACCTCGTTGATTATGTGGAGAATTGCCTAGAAATACACGGATGAGTGTTGGAGTGGCAGTGTTTTAATAACCGAACAAAGATTATCATCGTCAAGAACGAAGCAGACCTTCAAGTTACTGATATTCACTAAATGTTGCAGCGTACGTGTATCGCATGGCGCGGCATAAAGCGGAGAAAGCATATTTCTTGCGAATGTGAATACGGCATGCCAAAATCAACTCGTAGGCAACGTAGGAGTTGGTTGAAGTAGTAATCAAATAATTCAGTCTGTATTCTTACCTACTTCACCAACGTTTACTTATAAATCTGTGAAAGAGATTGAGATTTTTTATATGAATAGCAGCTTTAAGGACTTTTTTTTTCAAATAATACAAAATTAATAAATTATTTTTAAAACATCCAACAACTAAAAGTTATTGTGAATCTACCCAACTTTCAACAGTAAATTTTCACGTGTGCGTCCACCTGACAAAAACGGATTTTTGTCATGTCCACGTATAAAGTCATCTTTTGAAAAGACGCCTTCAGTGTATTTCTCATTTACACTGAAGGCGTCTTTTGAAAAGACGCATTCAGTGTAAATGAAAAATACACTGAAGGCGTCTTTTCAAAAGACAACTTCAGTGTATTTTTCATTTACACTGAAGGCGTTTTTTCAAAAGAAGACTTCAATGTATTTACCATTTACACTGAAGGCGTCTTTACAAAAGACGCCTTCAGTGTATTTTCAATTTACACTGAAGGCGTCTTTTCAAAAAACGTCTTCAGTATAAATAAGAAATACACTGAAGGCGTTTTTTTAAAAGACAACTTTATACGTGGACATGACAAAAATCCAGTTTTGCCAGGTGGACGCACACGTGGAAATTTACTGTTGAAAGTTAGGTAGATTCACACTAACTTTTAGTTGTTGGGTGTTTTAAAAATAATTTATTTATTTTGTATTATTTAAAAAAAAAAGTCTCAGCTTTAATATAAATATTTATGTACATCAATAAAAAGTATCAATTTATCAATACAGAAAGAATATACATATTAATTGACACATACTAGTTACAATTGATCTTCAATCCAAGTGTGAATTATTTTTATTTTTATTTTTCTTCTTAAAGTATTAGCTAGATTGTTAATTTTTTTTTCTTTTAATTTTTTTTCTTCTAATTTTTTTTACGTTGCTAACATGAATATCAATATGATTGTTTGAAAGTAAATGTTCATATTGATAATATCTATATTTATTTTTGTCATACCAGCTTCATATTTAAAGTTTAAATTTGCATTAGAGATGCATTTTTTACTTAATTAGATCCAATCCTACTTAACACAAACATGCATTCCAATTTATACTTACATCTCAGATGTTCTAATTACTACAAATATAAATTAAATGTCTTAATGTTATATAAATTTGTGTTAATAGGTATAATGTTCTTAATCTATGAAGTATTGATCTTTTCTTTATTCTTCGATAATTTTTCAAATTTCTGCTATTAAATAAAGTTTTTTGCCTTTTAATATTCCTATTTACGTTCTAAATTTAATGAAAATTACAACACATATAAAATAATTCTTTAGCTCATTATTTTTTGTGTCATAGAAACTACTGGATTAATTATATTTGTTAAATACAAGTCAAAAAATATGTTAGCTGGTTTAGTAAAAAACTATATGTATTATTATTCATCCTTACCTAAACAATAACTATAGAAATAAAATATTTCATAAAATAAACTAATATAAAAAAAAATGTATGACGGCGTTACCCAATGATTTCAATATTGGTATTGTTCATTTCAAGATGTGGAGAACAATAAAGTGACTATAAATCAAAATTCACCGCTTAAATATACCTTACACAAAATGATTATGGGTGGGCCTAAAAAAATACCACAAGTAGATTAGTTCACCGCACAACTGTTAAAGAAATGATAAATACACCCCACCTTTTGGCTGAAAATACTAAACCACTCTTATTTAAAGTCTAATTAAAAATTAACCAACCAAAACAGTTTCTCTTCACCTGCTCATCACCCCAACGGCCAAAAACTGGCATCTCCCTCGTGAAGACATTCGAAAGCCTCAAAAATACATATTTTTTATTACAAATTTATTGTGTCGGCTTTACAGAGTCCATTTCGAGGTGTTGGAAGGCCAAAATGGTGGTACTATGCGAGAGTTGTAGCTGTCGCCGAATTTCAACAGATATTCGAAGAAAACAAGCAGGATTTGGTAAGCTTTGATAATTTTTTGTGTTTAAAAGTTATTTTATCATGATTTAGACAAGGTTTCTTTAATTTCGTATATGAATCACAAGAAATGACATCCCCTATTAATGGATCAGCCCAGCGAGAGTTTTGACCACAATAAGCAAGAGATGGCTAAAAAATCTCTTTGGTACGTCCAAAGAGAATACAAATGAATACTCTAATGTTGAAGCAACTGGAAGAGCTTTTATTTTGTATCTACTAGGTAGTACACTATTTACTAATAAGAGCGGTACCCGAGTTCATGTGTCCTTCCTTCAGCTTTTAAAGAATGTGGATACTATCGGGTTGTATGCATGGGGAGCAACATCTCTTGCCTTTTTGTACTGCCAACTCTGTAGTGCTTCACGAGCTGATGTTTGTTAGGTTGTAAGATATCTCACCCTATTTGAGGTATATTTGTAACCCTTATTTAACCTTATACATTTTGTGTTTTCTATATAAATGATGATTGTTTCAATTTGTGATTTCTATAGGGTTGGATATATGACCATTTTCCCTTTACTCGTCCACATGTCAATTCCCACTACTACAATAATTTGCCACATGTTGTTATGTGGACCCAAAGGATGGAGGTGAGTCTTGATGATGACTACATGTGGACAATGCGTTGGACAATCAATCAGTTGCGTCTTCACAAGGTAAGTATTACATATTATTGAAATCTTTATATTATAAGTAGTTAGTGAAATCTTTTAACTTAAAGTAGTTCTACATTTTTCAAGTTTACTGAGATCCGTATTGAGAGTCAAGAGAGGGTGCACCTCTATCGGAGGTGTCTTTTATATTGGGTTGATTAACTATTTAGATGTTATAGAATCATAACACCCCGATAGATTTCTCTGACAGTTAGGATATGCACAGTCAATACCTGACCCTCCACTTGAGCCATAAGAGTAGATCGAGGGGCCATCGACAATAAATATTCAGTGAAGCACTTGTTTATTCCTAAATTATTTGAAAGGTGGCAAAATCATATCCTAGGCTACAGTGTTCGGGGGGATGAGGCACATTATCCATGGGACTCATCACCAAGTTACATGGAATGGTTCTCGTCAATATCTTATCCTATTGTTGAAAAACCAGAGGCATTTGATGAGCATGGCAGCCACAATTTCGATAACGATATCATTTGGGTAAATATTCATTATGTTGAACATTGAAACAACAATAAATTTATGATTATCTTTAAATAGTTTTAATTTTTTGGGCCAGCAGAATAGGGTTGCACTGGACATTGGGTTACAATAGAGATCACTGCCTGAGAATCAATTAACCCTTGATGGAGCATGCAGTTGTGTTGACTCCATAATCAATGTGTTCGCAGGTATTAACATTGGAGCAGTGACTTCCAAGACTGTTGATGAGGCAAACACACCTTCGAGCTCTATTTTGCTAGATGCTACTACATTGTTGTAGCCATTTCGAAGATTTTTTTCAAGGAAGCAGAGGGCCTCTCGTGATAATTAGATTTTGATATTTTGGGAGACATTGTAATTACTTTGAACTATAATCGACAGAAACTTAATTTTAGTTATAATCTTTGTGTACAATTTTATGTGTATATTCATGTATTCGGTGTACAAATGCATGCATTTTAAATTCGAGCTACAAATTAAAAAAACCACATGTTGGAGTGGGTCTTGGCCACCTTGGGCCGAGGCCCTCACTGTAGGTCTCGGCCGCCCAGGGCCAAGACCCTCACTGTGGGTCTCAGCCTAGGTCAGCTGAGACCTACACAAATGGTCTTGGCCTAGGTGGCCGAGAACATTTTAATGGTTCTCGGCCACCCAAGGCCGAGAACCGAGTTTGGGTCTCGGCCGATCTAGGCTGAGGCCAACTGTGTAGGTTTCAGCCCTGAGTGGCCGAAACCCTCTCCAACACGTGGTTTTTTTGTTTTGTTTTTAATTTTAGCTCGAATTTAAAATGCAAGCGACATTGTGATCAAATTATCTGTGATTAGTCATATAATGATCATTTACATCAAAAGTTCACTCAAAGTTGACGACATATAAATTTTTGTAATGGTCATTTATAATGAATTTGTATACAAAAGTAATATTAGTACATAGAGGAAACTGGGCTATAGAGTGTTGAGACTAATATATTCTTTACTGTGTGGGACATTTCTTTCATAAATATCAAACAATTTGTAGTGGCTTACCCAACCTTGTGCCCGGGGATCTCTAATTATATGCCATTCTTTCGATATTGACAGAATTGGCACGTTAGGCTTGAACAAAACCTACATTGAATGAACATAATTATTCACAAGCATAATTATTTATCAAATTACTAATTAAAAAAAAAAGTAGTAGATGTTTACCCTAACAAAGTAATTATCATTAACAAACCTTATCTCTATCATATTCCTCATTTGAAAAGGCAATGTTTCGCTTCGCAGTGGGAGGAACGTCATGAATTAATCACTAGATAATTGAACTAACACTGTATTGAAAGTAGTTGTCACCAATAAACCATATCAGGTAATGTTATCCATTTCTCTAATAAAGTCGGTGATTGGTCACATTTTAATGATTCGTTCATTTCTTACACCCTGGTTGAACTGAGATAAGTGGTATATTGGGCTTCAAAACTGTCAAGCTCACGTAGTATATCTATTCTCACCTACTGCTAACCATCTTCCCCAAAACCAAGGCCCTGCTACAATGATGCGATACCCACAATTACAGTCCAGCTTGACGTCAACCACATTTAGAATGTGATCATACCATCCAACATGAAATGCCCCAAGTTAATTCAATGTCATCTTTGACTGAGTCCTATGAACCTTTTGCTTCAAAACTTTCTTTTTCAGTACTACATTGGATGAGGAGCTAGAGCCAATAAAAATAACATACTCAAAATGGGAGAGGTCTCACTTTGTATACACCTTCTTCGCCCTTCCCTTTGTTTTTATTTTTCAGTTGGAGGAACAATAGAGGAGACAAATGGAGAGACAATTTCTAATAGAGCTTTCACAATCTTTTTTCTTCTATTTTCATCACTTCCCCATATCTTATCTGGCACTTTTTCTAATAAAGCTTTGTAATTGGAGTTTTGTGGTCTTTTAGGGTCATCAACGCTTAGCCTTTGCCAATGAAAATGGATATCCTCTAATGGGATCAGCGAGTGGGCAACTCCATACATAACGAGCTCATGAGCACATGGAAGCCCATGTGTTGTACGCAACACACAGCCACAACACACTTTATCAACACCAACACTATGTACACATTGCAACTCAAGTTGAATCTTCTCCAATGTAGCCCTAAAGATGAATCCATGCAACCAAGAGAAAATAAAAACTTGGTATTGATGCACAGCGATACTCAAACTCTTTTCAAATGATGTTTTGATCTTAGTGTGTTGTAGCTCAAGCATTGCATTGATGGCACCCCATGAGGTCACAAAATTCCCTTGTGAAGACCCGAGGAACCTCTTTAACTTGGCGTGTGTACTTTCTGCCCTATTAGTTGTTGTGTTCCCAAAATGCATCACCTTGTTAGTCTAAGCTTTTACTAACTTTTCTTTGAATTGGTTCAACCAGGTATTTTTCACATATGCAAGAACCTTATCAAATGTCTTGTACTCAACCTCCATAAGCCCCAACTTTTCATTATACTCAACCTCCGTCTCACTGTTCACCAAGGCATTCCGATTCTAAAGAAATTTGTTGAAATCATAATTTTTGGGAAACATTTCTTTAGTGTTGGCCAGAACATTCCTATTGATGTGCCATGTACACAATAAGTTTGTGCATTTGGGAAACACATTGACAACTGCATTCATAAGGGCCAAATCTTTATCAGTGATAATCACATTAGGCCCAAAAGATCCAACAATCAACTCTTTCAATCTCTGTAGACACCAAGTGTAACTGTCTTCTTTTTTTACAGAAATGTACCCAAATGCACCGGCAAATGTCATATCCATAGATGTCACACCAACAATCTGTGTAACAAGATATTTGTACCTGTTTATCTTGTAGGTACAATCTATTAACAAAACTTCAGAAAAAGATTTCAATAATCAATTGAACGCGAGTGAGCCCAAAAGGTCTCTCACTACATCACTTTCAGCTTCACACCTATGCTATTCATTGTATTGTGATTCATCCAACAAGTGCAACAATTGTTGCATTTGTGTCCTACCTTCAACTTCTATTAATCTTTTCTTTTGTCTTGCATTGTAGATAGTCCTCAAAGTGGATGAATTCATTGCATTTCTTTCCTTTAATGTCATTAAAATCTCGCTTGGTTGTGCATTGCCCTTCATCATTTGCAACATTACATCAACCTCATCCCTGTCCAACCTACCCGCGTATGAATGACCTTCAAGGTATTTGATTGTCGAGTGATTGTGGGTACCACATGCTACAGTTAAACTCCTTCTACCCCCACTCGAGTTCTTCCCATTTAACAAAAACGGACAACTATACTTCTTCATCCCTGTCTTTGATCTTCCTTTAATTTTTTCCTCACCATCAACACATTGCCTTTTGGGTCCTTTCTTGTATGACCCATATCTTTCACAAGCAAGATTTACTCTTGCTCATCTACCCTTTCCACAGGCATCAGAGCTTTTCATGGTCACAACAAACCCCTTAATCTTATCCTGATTTTGTGCCCATGAAATCATTTCTTCTTTTGACTCAAATGAACTTGGCAGTGTAAATTGCTCTGTATAATCAACAATTATACTGGTTCATTCTTCTTCAATCTACAATTATCAAAATAAGCATTAATTAGTTAAGGAAACATAAAAAAATTGCAAAGTTTCATCCAAGCACATTCTCGGCCAATCAGGGCCAAGACTCACAGTATGAGTCTTGGCCAAAACATATCAAGACTCCTTGGATGAGTTTCAACCTACATAATCGAGACTCATTGCATGAGTCTCAGTAAGTGAGACCGACACTTCTGCTGTGAGTCTCGACCTGGGTGGCCGAGACTCACGCTGTGAATCTCGGTCATCTCTGACCGAGATTGATGTTGTGAGCCTTGGTCACATAGGGTCGAGACAGTCAATCGTAAAACACATTTTCGAACACGATTTCGAATTGCACAGGATTCGAAATATACCTCATTTGCGCCCATTTCGCTTATAGCATCTGTTTTTTGTGTCATTTCTTTCAAAAATCAAATGAATCTGAAACGCAAACGTGCCCTAACTTAGACAACGAATATGAACATTTAAACAATGCATTGTTGGATTACTGTAATGTTAAAACCTGATTTAGACTGTATACCTTGCAGAAAATGGGTTCGAATACTTGTCAAAATTTTCGTTGGAGTCTCGTCGAACGGTTTGGTCAATGTCGCCGGAGAAGGTCTATGGTGGTGGGGACGGTGGTAGGGATACTGGTGGGGCTAGTGAAAGTGATTAGTGGGATAGGGTGGGGTGAATGACAAAAAGGAAGGGTAAGTGAGTGTTTAAGGTAGGGCATTTTCGTCATTTCATACAGGGATAAAATAGACCTTGAATTATGGGGTAAACTAATCCACTTGTGGGGTGATTGTAGCCCCACCCAAGATTATAATCACAAGTATTGTTTTTCTTTGTCCCCAATATTAATTACCCAAAATCAAATACACACAACTCTCAGTTAAATCACTCAATCCATGTTTCTTTTTTGAGAGTTTTTTTTTTAATTTAAGTTTTGGCTTCCAATAATTCTTAAGACTAAGGTTAAAAATTGTTGAGCTTATTCACCTAATTAATTAGATGATGATTTGTTTGATTAATTTATTATTCTTCTTGAGAATTCACAAAAAAATAAAAAATAAAAAATAAAACAATTGTGCTTCTAACTCAAGTTGAACAATTTACACAAAGTTCAAAAGCAAATTTTGAGTACTAGACATTTCATTTATTTAACTATCTTGAAACCAACTCTCTTTGTCTCATTTTATTACTTACTCCGATTCAATTGTTTTAGATCCTTCATTTTTTTTATTTTGGGTCATTGGGTTTGCATAAAGATATAGAAAATATTTTAAAAGTGAAATAAAAGAGAATTGAATTTCGTTTATACTAAATATGAAATAAATCTTCTCTATGTCTATTGCTCTACTCCCATAAGGTAACTTTTTTTTTCTTTCCTAAAAAGTGGGGTTTTAACCTTCCACCTTTGCTCGGATGGACAAATGATACCGAGAACATGTGGGCAGGCAACTTGCTAATTTTTTCCTCAACAAATTTTATCACAATCCACATCCACTAGGTTGTTATGTAGAGTTGTTTCTAGGGGGAGTTTTAGAGGTGATTTAGGATTATTTAATACATTTTTGTGATTAATTGTAATTATTTAGATCACTTTGATAGTTTAGTAACCTTAGTTACTATATGATTATTCCTTTTTTTTTGGCGTTTTCACGCTTATTATAAGGTTGTTAGAATAGGTCATTTGAGTTGATAATATGTTAATTATTTGATTTTGGTATATTCTAGGTATCAATAGAATTGTGAATTTGATTTGTATGATTTGAAGGCAAAAATAAGGTTTACATAATGGTTTATGAACGAATTAGTCAACAAAAGTGCCAAAAAAATTCATTAAAGGCATGGACGAAAAATAAAAAGCAAGATGAATAGTAAACTTCTTGGAATCATCAAAAGTGGGTGCCTCAATGCTACTGCTGGAAAAAGGATCAAAATAAATTTGTTTTATTTTTTATAGCTCCTTGAAGTGGGAAAAAAATATTTTCTTATTTAGGCAACTCTCTAACAATTGGATGTCGCGTCATGCTAAGCTGTCGAAAGTTGCCTAGGAATCAATAGATGTCGCTCCTTGAATGGGCAGCATCTAGTTGCCTAGGAATCAATAGATGCAAACAATAAGCTATATGTCACCCCTTGAAGCGCCATCATTGTCTCCTTCCCACTTCTCCCTTCTCCTTCTCCATGTCCTCCATTACCATCATAGTCTCCTTCCACGTTGTTCCCCACTTTTTCACTTCTCCTTCCCCACAACCCTCATTGTTTCCTTCCCGATGACTACTTATGCATTTTCTTCTCATTTGCCACGGCTCCTCGTGCATTTTTTTCTCGTTTCCCATGGCTACTCGTGTGTTTTCTTCTCATTTTTCACAGTTGCTTATGCATTTGCATTTCCTTTTCCTTTAGGCAACTAGTGTTATGATACATTGTAAAAATCCCTCATTGAGATCCCTTCTCCTTCCTCGCAGCTAGGGTTGCATTTTTGCTGCTACTAGTGATGCTTTTTTGCTACTCTTGTCAGTGCTACATTTTCTAATAATGTGTATTTGTTGTGGCTACCGAACTATGTTCTTGTTTGATGCTATAGCTGCTACTACATTTTCCTACTATTGTTGTGTTAATGCTACTGCTCCTCATGCTTAGTTTTGAATAGCGATGGATGTCACTACTTGAATGGGCAACATCAATTTTTGATGGTTTTTTATGCCGCCCCATTGAAGGGATGGCATCAACTTCAAAAAATTAAGTTGATGGTGGCCATCGAAGGGGAGGAACCAACTTAAAACAATTCACCTCAAACCAATAGGCAACTCTTTGACAACTGGGCACTAACATGTCACCCAACTAGCACAGAGTTGCCTAAATAAGGATATAAAATTCCTTTTTGCCTTAAAGAGGATATTAAAAAAAATAAACTTATTTTGGTCTTTTTTCTACCATTGCTTGATAGTTTTGCATGAGTTTCATATTTTCATTAGATCTTTATTGTTGTAACTCAAAATTAAATGTTCCACTTTACTTATTCTTGACATGAAAGTTTGTCAATCTAAGAGAATTGGAGTATAGACTGGCAGAGAAAAAGTTAACGCAAAATTGTGAGTGGTGGAAAAGGTTGTGAGTTAGAGAAGAATAAAAAGTTATATTCCTATAAATTTCCTATTAGAAGTAAGAATCCTAAGTTAACAGTGTGCACAACTTGAAAATTTAAAATATATTAAATTTATTCTGAGAAGAATACACTTGAGGGAGGAGAAAAATAATATTTAGTCCAAGGAAGCAACAGAGATCAAAGTTTCCAACGAGAAATCTTTATTAAACAACGAGATTTTCTAGTTTATTTCTTTTTTATGTTTATGTCTAAAATTTTAATCATGTTTTGTAGTTTCATCATCATCTAAAGCATGAAGTAATTTACTTTTCTAGATAGATCATTGTTTTGATTTTTTGGACTAATTTTAGTTTTGTTTACTATTAAAGTAATTTTATGATTAATTTATAATTTTTTTATTGTTATTGATTGTAATAACCTAAGAGAAAAAAACACAAAATAAATAAACAAATAAAACGGCCACACAACCATAACCATGGTCTTGCCCAAAATAGGCCCACATAGCCATAGTCATGGCCGTGACCATGGCCATGCGATTCTCAAACCCCCTAGCTCATGGTTTTGCCTATGAGAGGTGGTGTCTTTCTATGTGGCAAATGTAGATGGCATGTGGCATTTCTTCCCACAGCGAATATCCATCAATCAAAGGATTTGAATACCTATAAAAGGCTCATACCCTTTCTCTCCTCACAAACATGACATTCCTTCTCTCTACTCTTTGCCCATTCTTCTTCATTTCCTTCTTTTTCCTTCTTCCACTTTCCTTCTTTGTAGAAATGAAGAAAATACTTAGGTGTTGATTTTTCAACTTGGAACTAAAGTTTGAGCAATAGACGTTCCTTCGAAGAGAATTATAACATTGTGATTAGTTTTCTTGTATTTACTTTGTGTGTCATGTATAAAACTAGTATTTTGACTTAAATGAATTTTTCTATTTAAAAGGCGCATGCTTACGATTTATGACAAAGAAAATGAGAAATTATGAAATACTTGTCGAACTCTTGAATGTGAGTTTTCAAGTTGTGTATTAGGCTCAATGAACTATGATATATGAATGCATGCATAATTTAAAATTTTAGATTTTCAAAGTTGTGCACTAGACCTAATGAATTTTGATATTTTAGAATTTATACCACATGATACTAGTGTTTGATAATCATACTATAAAAAAGTGATATGTGAATAAGAAATGATAAAGTTAGCATGTGGTTATTAAAATTCTATTATTTTCTATCTTTCATAACACACATGACATACATATATAGTTTTGGATGTATACGGTATATATAGTGCGTAGTACTCAATAAGCCACCATGGATTTAGAGCTCAATAGTCTTTCTTCACTAACATTATAAGTTTTACCAGTTCAAGAAGGGAGAAATCATCAGTAGTTGAATAGTATTATTTTTCTCCTAGTTGATAAATTTTCATTTAAATGTTTGTATGTCATGGACTATGAACTTTTGCAATAATATAGAATATATTTACTTTGTGTTTCACTACATATTATTAGGGCATCCTCAGTGCCCATTTGATGTTGCTGAGGTGGCGCTCAATGGAGCCTCAGCTCATCCAAAAAGTGTTGAGCGCTCGGTGCAGACTGAGCGCTCAACACTCTTCCTCCCCTCTTAAACAGAGATCTACAGACCATTTAATGCGCTACATACCTTTTTTATTTCATTTTATTTTTTTATAAAAAAGCTGAGGTTGAAAGGCATTGTCCCCAGTGCATTAAATGAGCACTAGGATGCCCTTAACTCTTTACTTTGTTATTAGATAAGTGAGGCTTAACAATAGTTGAGCGAGCTCATCTCGCCTAAATGGGCTCGTTAGACCATTGTGATGGTCGAAGCCTCTAAAGAGGGGGTCCCAACAGACTTAGAATAAGAGCCTAGAGTTAATATAAGTTACAATGATTGTCAAAGTTTAGTATTTCAAAAAAAAAATGTTTAGTAAAACTGTCAGTATTACATCTGTGTTAGAAAGGTCTACAATAAATTAAGTTAATTTGCTATGTCATTGTAGACTCATAAAACTAATGAACCCTAACGCATCATTTGAAGGATTAGGATACATTAGCTTAGGTGTAAACATTAAGGTTATTTTAAGGATTATCATTTTACAGTACAAGTAGATAGGCTCTTATGACAAATGTTTGACTTATTTTTTTGCCTAAACCTAGAGTTAATCATCTCAATATCTTTAGTCAATTCATCTAGTGTGAATATTGAGAAAGAAAGGAACATGCATGATGATAAGCAGAAGTGTGTCACTAGAGCTTGTGGGATATGTAGGTAAATTGGGCACGATGCATTTGAGTTTCAGAGGACGATCCAGGAGCCCAACTTTATGGCTTAGGAGATGATCCATCCTTTTTATTGCTTATAAATAATACATATATTGATATAAAGAAAAGAAAAAAGAAAAAGAAAGATAAGAATACTATAACAGTAATACTTTGCTATATATACAAATCTATCCTAACTAACGATTGAAGCATTAAAAAATGTCTAAGAAACATAGGTGACTATGATAGGGAAATCTATATGAACCATCAAGCAAAATGACGGAGACACCTACACAATCCCAAAATCAATTGAGAAAAGCCTAGCATAGGTAGAAGAAACAAAGATATTCTTTAGATGCATCCAATGTAGCACTGACTATACAAAGTATAGGGATGAGTATTGCACCCTACTAATTGACGTATGGGCAGGCATCAAATACCATATAACTTTCGTTCTCCTAATTAGCTAGTAAAGTGTAATACCTCAAAGAATTAAAAAGAATAGGGATAAACAAAAAGGGTCCACATAACTATTGTGGTACCCAAATTGGTACCGTGGTAGTACATCGTAGATTTGTGAAAAATGGGCATTTGTGTGAAGACCACGATGTTGGTCAAGGTATCACAGTACTACAATTAAATTTCGTATTTTGAGATGTTGATGTGGTGCTGCAGTATCGAGAATGGGATACCATAGGACTGCGATTAAAAACTCGTAAAGTTTGACAAAGAAGTGGTACCACGATTCTGGAATGTAGTGCTGCAATTGGAAACCATCTCAATACCATGGTCTTAGGATGCAATATCGCGGTATTGCAATTGAAGATCAGGAATGAAAGTTCTAGGTTGCAAAGTGTCTATATATAATAAGCGCAAAGAAACCCTAAACACACGAATTCTTTCGCAGCCACTCACCTTTACTCGCAAAGAAAACCTAGCCGCCCTTTATGATCTCTTTCTTTGCCATCAATATTCTCGATCAATTCCAAATAGTCCCATCTTTCTATTGCAGACTCACAAGCAATAACAAGAGAAAAACAACACCCAGGGACGCAATGACCCCATTCAAGAGCCCTAGATCTATGCCAAAACATGAGCATGGTAAGAAACTTCAAAAAACTATACGACTTTTATATCACATTCTATCATCAATAGAGTCAACTGCAATGGCTTATAACGTTTGCTTCACTCTTTGCTATGTGACAGAACACTAGGGCCACTCACGAATGCTCTTTACAAGAAAATAGAAGAGGAATGAATCACATCAAGGTATAATATCGTCCTTACCTATATGACTTTTGTTTGGTATAACAAGAGAACAACACATAGTGATGCCATGCATGAAAGAGAATGAAAGACGCGCGAGAATAGTCTCTACTGTAGTAATGTTGGGAGTACAGTGATAACGCAATAAATCTTTCATTTTTGAGTCTTTCATTGACAAAACTTTGATCATCACAGGTAACATTTCCCAGACCTTGTTTTCGAGTTTCACGCCCACACAGTAACCCATTTGCCTAGCATATAACTTAAAGATTAGTGAATGATTGTGCTATGAGTTTAACACAATGAGCAATCTGATTTTTGGACTTTTGTGCACGAAACCTTGATCACCTTAATACCATTCCTATATTGCAATACTAATTAGTTAATGGACACATTAGGATAATTATTTCGTACTCTTTTCCATACGACACACTGTTTGACTTGGAAATCATTAGATTGTGAATTCAAAATATTAGAAATGTAATAAACATTGAAACAAAAGGTACGACACAACGAGAAGAGTGACAAAGCAAAAGTTTACAAGGAAGTGCACAAAATTGTACAAGTGGATATGATTACCTTGCCCCCTAGTCTTATTTGAGTTTTTAAATATTAAACATGATGTGTGTTTACTTTATTCTATATGTCTAGAAGCATGCATTGTATGTTTTGACACTAATCAAATACCATGAGCTCTTGTGTTAGTATGAATGACGTATAATATGATGTATGTATCCATGTTGGTTGTTTTCATATTTTGAGATATGAAATGATTAACATGTTCAATTTATTTGAATAATATTACAAGCTCCATTTTTCATGCTTAATATGATGCGTTGAGTGACTGTATGATCTTAATTAAAGTTAAATTAATATTCGAACCACGCACTGACGCAGTGATCCACAGGGGATCACTATGGGTGTTCTCACGATTGGAACAATAGTTAGTCCATAATTTTCAATGATAGAATGATGTGTGAGACCATAGCTCTTGGTGATGGAGAGATGGTGAAACCCTAACTCCTGGGTTGGGTGATGGGTGTGCTCCTATATCCCATTGGAATCTGACACTTGTTGTAATACCCAAAAAATATTTGTAGTAAATGAAATAAAGCAATGAAATTCCAATTGGGTGAAAAATGAGACTGGGCTCATTTTAGTGATAAATTTAGTAGGTCCAAAACCTTCATTTAGTGACCCTTAAGGACCCAAAACGTCCTGAAATGGAATGATATAGCACGAATTGATCAACTAGACAACATATCAGAAAATCATTTCATTTGTTCAAAATTAGGGTTTTATTTGCCTAAGACCCTTTAGTGGATTCTAAATTAGGAAAGAAAATTTTGATAACCCTAGCCAAATAATAGTTTGAAATTTTTATTATTTTCATGTGAACTCAAAAATATATGATAAAGGCCTTAATTCCTAGTCAATTATGAACTATAATTTTTTATTAAATTCATGTGAATCCAAAAATGCATGGGGGATGATCGTGGGTGATCATATGGACCAAGCCCTATCCAAATTGCATGGGATGTCTCCATTATTTGAAAACCATGAAGAATGATTCTATGTGCCAAGTATATGATCATGTATGCCCACACCCACCGAACTACATGTGACGTTTCACCTTGTTTAGAAACCAATAAGAATGATCTCATGTACACACAAACATTTATCATGTACACTATGCCCCACTTAGGCAAAAATGACACATATTTGTGTTGTGCACATGTGAATAGCACAAATAGAAGTTTCCAAAGTCTGATTTATGCTCACAAGAGAAACACTAGCCGTCACAAACAAAGAAGAAACAAAAAAAAAAATCAGAAATGGGAAAGTTACCTAAACAAAAAAATGTTCTAATCTTGGCGCCACATGAAGGAAAGACCATCATGACCTTCATGCAACAAACCCTAGCCGTCTCCTTATGAATTGTGAAAAAAATCTAGTTGCCAGCCTTGTGAGGAAACCTTAATCTAAGATGCCAACACTGTGCCCCCCTTGTGCTTTGAAAATCTATATAAACCTACGTAATGCACTCATTCTTCTTTGTTTCAAAACAAGAGCATAATAGTTCTTCTTTATTTTCTCTAAACCCTCTTCTTGGCAACCCCTTCTTCCTCTCTTGTGTTCTTGAGTGATTTGTAGTAAGAAGTTTAGATTTTAGATTACTTTTACATTCTTGAAGTGCGTAGAAGAAAGGAAACTTTGCCGAATTTTTCAAAAAACGCTTCTTAAGGTGGATGAGATTTCTTATACTTCTACTTTGCTATTTGAGTTTCTAGCATGTTCATGCATCTTTTATTTTCAGTTTAACACGTTTAGTTTTAGTTTTGAACATGTTTAATTATGATTTAAATTTAGTTTATCATGTAAGCATGTTTAAAATATTCATGATACGATGCCATGCCTAGTTTCTATGCTTAGGTTTGATTTGAATTATGAAACATGCTATGTATTGTTTTCATGCTTTTTAAATGTGTTATTGTTAATTTTATTATTTCAATTTTAGATTCATGAATATGTGAGAATTAAGTTTAAGACTTTGAAGTTTATGAACCGCGAACTGTCATAGTAATCTAAGTGATGCTATGGGTGTTTTTTACATATACCGAGTGTATATGGGTCTCATCACTGAGTGTGGATGGGTATAAACCAAAGTACTTGGAATATGGACATGAGATCCTTATTCCAATGGAATATGACAAGATGAATTGTCTTTCAATCCAAGGGTGTAGTATTTTGATATGAACATAAAGGAATTAAAACCCCTTTCAGTCTTAAGTCAATAATAACGAAAGATATTATTTGAATCACTTGATGTATGTAAGTGTTTGAATTTGGATGTGCTTTTGATTTGAATTAGTAATTTAGTTGTTGATGGAATGATCGATTGGGTTATGTTCTCACCCCTTCCTCTCATAATTTTTAGGAAATTGAATCATGAAGACTATAGAAATTAGATAAGTTTTTAAATTTTAAAATTTATATGTAAGGGCATGTTGCCCAAATTTTGATTGTTTAAATTAAGACTTTCTTTAAATTTCATTTTTAATTTAAGTTATGTATTCTTTTATTATTTAAAATTCAAGTATGTACTTCTTTATTTTATTGAACAAATAGAGATTGAAGCATTTCTTGTATCCCCTTGTAATAGTCTTATCAAATTAAAATTTAAATTGTTTGGCTACGTGCTCATTATGAATTAATAAAACTTGGGATAATTGAAATAGAATATGATGCAAGTCGTGTACTTATAAATGTAATACTAGCTCGACCCCCCTTGTAGTTAAGTCCAATTGAAAGTCTCGGGGGTTGGGGTGTTATAGATGTACATTTTCCTTTTTCTCCTTATGATTCAATGATAATGATGAGAGAACACCAGAAGTTAGTCTTTCGACCTAACTAACCACTACTGAATAATTGAATATTTGAAATGCCTAATGTATGTCATGTGTTTGCATGTTTGATATTTTGACTTGAATTATACCATGGATATGCTACGTATGATCCACTAAAATCTTGAGCTCACCCCTTATTTCCATTTCAGTGTGACATTTGAGGTGGTTCTTGCTGACCGACCTCTCTAGAATATTTTCTAGCTAGTGGCTAACCTCACTGTGGAGGTCGTTTGATGACATTTGCATTTCCTTAGTTGGTTTAGATTGAGTATATCAACCTCTAAACTAGTGTAAATTGTTAATTATCTTTATGGTTTAATTTTGGCCACATAGGCCATGTTTTAGAGACTACTTTTGGAAACTTCGTTTCAAGTTTTATTCAATCTTAAATATTGAGGTAATGATTCATTTATCTAATTATCTCTGTATGTTTCCATGGAATATTTCTTGGTATGCCCAAGAGACGTATAAGTTATATGGTATATCCAAATGTGTTTGATATAATTTGAAAGTAAGAAAAGTAATGTCCTAGTTCTCGCGAACAACACATGTACAATATTTACTATAGAACAGGCATGCTTCTACGCATGTGACTCTGATGTGATAGAAATGAAAGGACTGAGAATTGAGGTGTTACATAAAGATTGTGGTGCAAGTTGAAGTAAAGGAAGAGATGGCGATTAAGGAAAATGAGCCAAGGATTTTAGAGCTATAAGTGTTAGCTCTTAGATGGGTATTGGTGATCCCTTCATTTGCTATAATCATGGCTAGCCCAAACATCGAAGACTAGAATGTACCAACTCAATTATGACTACCTCATCAACAACTCCACTAGTTATTCGAGAATAAGCTAAGACAACAACAAAACCAATTCCAAAAGCAACTAAGTAATTAATTGAAGGTATCATTTTAATTTGTGATGCACCCACGCATGCATTGTTTGATGTTGGATCTACATTATCTTTCATTGTTGGACATGTCATGGATAGATTGCATTTGAAGCTAGTTAGAACTAGTGGGCAGCTTATGTTAAGTGCTATGATTGGAGAAAGAATTTACCCTAATTTGGAATGAGAATGTGATTTTTTTAAGCTTGGTGTTCTTGAAGTAATTATTGACACATGAGAAAGAAACTAGAATTGCTAATGTGCTTAATAGATGAACCTAGAACATTACCTATGTGCACTTGCTTAAAAGCAAAGTAATCTTGCACTAACATAAGATTTCCTTTACCGTTGTGACATTATGAGTTGTGTTTGAATTTAGATACCAGACATGATCAAGATTTGATGCACTTGATGAGTCAATAAATGTTGAAGCATCATTATGAACATACTCCACATGATAATTTGAAAATGAGACTGATGCAAATGCATCCTTATGAGTGAAAGAATTTTAGATTTAAGCAACATTATTTTGACTTTAACCATGAAAAGAGTGATAAGATTTGTAGTAAAAGTTCATTACAAGATGTTTGACCCTTCCACATAGTTGAGAATGCATTTTGAATTAATTTCAACAACTGTAACCATGACTTGGAAAAAGTAAAACAAAAATGAGAAGGAAAAGTTATCTAGCATGTTTTATAACTAGATTCAATGAATGTGATCCTTGACAACTTGTGGCATAAATTTGGTGAGACTGTGCCATGTGAACTTGAGCAGAATGTGGTTATTTGTTAGCACTGCTTTCCAATTTATGATACCTGTGCAAGAAGTAAAGTTCAATCTCTCCCGTTGTGTATAAATCAAATCAAGCTTCAATAGTAAGAACAAAAGTATCATACTCGACTCAAAAACTCTAAAGATTGCATCATTTTATTCTTTAGTAGAAAGAGAATTTCTAACAAGAGTAAGAAATTTGGCAATGTTGCCGACCTTAGAAAGGTACTTTGTCATTGAATGTGCAGCTTTCATGATTATGCAATTTTATTTTAAATTTAGATACACAAGCCCAAACTTGACTAATATTTCACATTCAACCATTCTTGATAGAATGAATATAGTCATGGAAGAAAAGAACCATGACATAAGCTCGATTAATTTGATCAAGAGCTTCATCTTCATCATTGAGAAATGTTGATGGACCATTACCATCAACAAAAACTCATGGAGCATATAGCCTTTGGTTATTATTGAAACTTGTCTTCGCCATACAAGATTATTAATTTTTTGTTATCAAGTTCAACACTTAGAGAAAACTTACAAGTAATAAGAGAAAATTTTAAATTTGCAAAAGAAAATGCACCATATGTGGTGCTTGAAGACTGATTTTCAATTAAAAACATTGAAACTTTAATTCCATCATACTGTAATTGAGAGATCAAAAATAAGAAAAGAAGAAGAAAGAACAAAAGATTAAAAGAGAAGAAAAAGAAAAAGGATAATTCACTTTACATTGAAATGAAGAATGAATACTATTTATACCTAAACTACTACGCTATCAAAGCTTCTTAAATATAGGAATACTACTAACAAAATGTTATAATAATCTTACTAACCCCAACTAACTAACATGCAACAACCAGCATGTTATCTAGCTTGCTCAACTGAATCTCCATTAAGGTAACCTAGCTAGTGCACTAGCTCAAAAGCCAACATGCTCTTAGAGAGCCCATTTATGAATTTGGTCTTGGTCACCTATGCTAGCATGCTAGTCAAAAATCAAGCGAAAGTCTTTTCTTGGCTTTTGAACCAGCATGGTAAGCAATTAGGCTAACATGCTCAAGGTAAAAAAAAAAATGGTGCATTATTTCAAACTGATGGGAAAGTCATTACCGACCTAGCATTAATTTGGTAGCTAAGCCTTCTAGATTGCCATTAGGTTTTCATTAATTGTGTACTTTTCTGTCTCATTTCACACCATACCATATATTTTTCAGGTGTAGGCATCTTCAGCAATTTATATTCATAAAATATCATCGTTTTTGACTTTTATTGCATGATTTAAATTGCACTCCTCTTTCGCTCATCTTGGAGATTGAAAAATTAGTTTTGAACTAAGACTTCTTGTTTGTCTATCAGACTAATTTTTTGTTCATTTGAAAACAAGTGTTAAACAGAATTTGAAAGTTAAAACTTCCAATTTTCAAAGTTTTCACACTCAAAATGTGATTTGATTGACTCTTACACTTTGATCAAGTTCATACTATCTCTTAAAAAGGTTTTTGATGAATTTTTGGAGTACATTTTTTTTAGCACCATGCATCATCTTTGGTTTTCTTGTTGAGCTATTCAGATGAGATAAAAAGTTGTATAATAAGATGTGAAGAGCTTTTTTTAATAGGAGAGAAGATCTTGAGAGTTGGTTTTTAAATCACTTCTAAGGTGATTTGTATGGCAATGTCTTCTATGAAAGGAGTGATTAAGCTCTTGTAAAGGTATCTCACAAATATGACTTTTAGTTAAGGGCGATAATTTGTGACACAACACGATAACTCAACTTGATTATGATGCACATTTAATAGGTTTGCATTTAGCATAGATGAGTTTGGGTCAAAACTGATTAAATATAATTAAATATGACTAAAATTTAGGTCATAAACAAGTTAACTTGTTAAATTCTAAAATAACATATTTAACATGATTATGAATAAATTTATAGATAAATTATAAATAATTTAATTTGAACTTACTATATTCATTATTTTGTTGATAATATAATTTTTATTTTTTAGAAACATTTTTTAAAAAAATTTAATTTATTTTAACATATTTTATATTTTTATTAATATTTTTATAAAAATAATTTGAAAAATTAATTATAAAAAGTTAAATAGGCTATATACAAATATAAATAGGTTAAATAGGGTACTATAAAAAATTTAAGTATTTTTTTATCTAAATCATATTTGATGTTTTTCAAAACCCAAGGTTGCTTATTTTTATTTTTCGATGTGTGTGTGATAGCATCTCCCAACGTTAAATGTGGATACCATTTCTGACACATTAAGGGCATCCCCAATGTCCAAACTCAATAAACCCCCGACATCATCAATTTTATTATTCACATTATTCACTCGTTAAACTCTTATTCACAGTACTATAAGTTTATTAGACTATATTATGAATCTCACAATCACATCAATTCATTAAATACATTAATTATAATATTTTATTTATAAAATATAATTTTTTTCAAAATACCTATTATTTATATTTAAATTAAAAAAATATATAATTATTTAAATTTATATAAAAATTATATTTTTAATAATTATTGATTTAAAAATGTATTTTAAATTAGTTATTTAAAATATTTATTTTTAAATATCACTAATCATTATTCTAAATAATTATTTAAAAATATTTTAAATATTTTTAAACCATTTATTTATTTTTAAAAATAAAGATTTATTTATATTTAAAATTAAAATTTATTCATTTTACAAAATTATTTTAATTTTTTAAAAATATTATTAAAATTTTGAAAATATTTTTTATTTATTAAAAACTATATATATTATTTAACTTAAAATAATTATAATTTTATTTTAACTTAAAATAATTTTTATTTTTTATTTTATAAATTAAAAATAAATATTTTTATTTTTATTTAAAATTTTAATTTTAATTATTTAAAATAGTTAAAAAAATTTATTTATAAAAATCAATTTTATATATATATATTTATTTATTTATTTATTTGTTTATTTATTTATTTCCGGGCATTATAATTATAGAGCCTGGTTTAAAAATAATAATAAAAAATAAAAAGAAATTATACCTCGGTAAAATTCTTCCGTGTCAGACACCCAATGTCTCACGCAGAGGGACGCTAAATATCCCCCCATTCGCAATGCCCTAATAAGTAATAACCAAGCAGCCCAGTCGAGTGGCTTCCAATGGATGGGTTGACTCAGTCTTTACTCGTGGAGCCTGCCAAACGGCCAGAAGGCCTCGGACGGTCTTATTCCTCTCTATCCATTTGTCTTTATGCATATGGAAGCCTAGTGGTCTTGGCAGTTGCCACTTTGTGGAAAATTTCATGCGTTTGGAACTTTTATAATCTTATAATTGAAGGACTATGGTCAACAATAAAATCGAAGTTTAGCTCGTTACAGCACGTTGGAGATATCGAGGAACCTATATTTTATTTATTTATTTATTTTTGTTTAATTAGGTTGTTAGTGCTGTTTAAAATATATCAATATAATCATCAACAATTATTTAGCATTTTTTTTAAATATAACAATATAATTATCAACATTCACCCTTTCTTCACCTACCATTCCCTTGGAACCTCGTGCAAGGTCATTTTTTCTACCTAATTAATTAACATCCACCAGATTCTGTAAGGGCACTTGTGTAAATATAAAATAAAGTGATATTACCCTTAATATATATTATTTACTAGATGAGCAAAAATTGTTTTTTTTTTTTTGTTTTTTTGGTTATTGAAAAGTATATGGTCAACTGCTGGAAATTCTCTTTGGCAAAAAATGTAAGCTATTGAATTTTCTTCAAATGCATTAATTGCTGGTTGAAATTGCTAGCTAGCTCCATCATCTAGAATTTTTTTCTTATTATTTTTAATAAAATTGTATATATATCATGGTTCTAGATTTTATCCATCTCCTCTCCTCTCTTTCAACAAGAAGTTTCTCATTTATTTATTTATTTATTTATTTATTGTGTAAAGGAATTAATGTTGGGTTATTTTTAATATATTTTGAGTAATCTTTTTTTTTTTCTGAATGACCAATTAAATACTTACCCAAAAAAAATTATACAAAAAAGTCATGCAAGTAACTATTTCTTAGTAATTTTTAGATTAAGACTTATAAATGTCGTCATTTCCCTTTACTTTTTCGATTAAAAAACTTAATATTTCGTTAGATTAACTGAATATTGATAAGCTAGCAAAGCTATGAAAGAAAATATAAATACATTCACAAAGTTTCCCCTCAAGTTAAAGACTTTTTTCTATATATTGATTATTTAAGAAAGGACATTTTATATTATAATTGATAATGAATTTTGCGTAATTTGATCTACTCATTACTGAATCATTTTCCTATTTTCATAAAGTTGCAGTAAATTTTACGTTTTCCTAGCAATAGTAATAATAACAGATGACGGCAACTTCTTGGAAGCGCGCGGCAAGGTTGGCGAATCGTATTCCCACTGTTCCGATGTAGGGAAGCACCGTGATCCTCTGTAAGAAGTAGAAGAAGTAAATAGATAATAGGGGCAAAATAAGTAAATAGATAATAAGAAGTACAAGGTCAGGATTGGGAACTGGGAAGTGGGACCTCAAGCTGGTGTCTCCACGTTGCCAATGTGCAATGCTTGGGCTGACGAGTCAAGTGCGTCGGCTTATCAAAAGTATACCCTTCATTTGACCGTCAATCACATTGCTGCCTCTTGCTTCATGTATATATATATATATATATATATATATATATATATATATATATATATATTCTCATGAAAACTCCGCCACGCATCTCGCACTCCCTCCAACTTTTTCTGTCCTCACGAGGAAAGAAGAAAAAGGTCCCAGTGGTTTATAGTAAGAGAGGGAGAAAATGAGAGGGAATAAGTAGATTTTGGAAAAACTGATTGTTATAATCAAGGGAGTTAGGTGAAGATTGAACACCTTGATCAATTCATCAACCTCCACAAATCCATTTCGATCTTTTTCCTAGATATCAAAAAACGAAGACACCATTTCTTCTGGGTAAGTTCTTTCAGATTTCCCTTCATTTTTTGTCTGAATGTTATTTTATTGAAATTATATATAGCTAAATGCTCTATACGTAGTTATATATCTATTAATTAGCTAGCTATATATGAATTGATTTGGAGTGAACGTACATAATCGTAATTAAGAAGTTAAATACTTTGCCACCTGCAATAAAAGTAAATTTGTAGCTAAAATATGTTTAATTTCTTAATTCGTTTGTTGCAGTTGATATCAGTTTTGAAAGAGAATGGAGGGGAGGTTGGAGAATTTAAGTAGAAGTATAAGCAGGAACATGAGCAAGAACAACTGGGGAGTGGAAGATGTTTTCATGAGGTCTTCCAGATCGAGAGCTAGTCGAAATGCAGATGATGACGAAGAAGCACTTAGATGGGCAGCTTTGGAGAAATTGCCCACTTATGATCGGTTAAGAACAAGTATTATGAAGTCATTTCTGGAAAATGAGAATGAGCAGCACACCGTTCAACACGGAAATGATAAAGGATTTGTTCACAAAGAAGTTGATGTCCGGAAGCTTGACATGAATGATCGGCAAGCTTTTATCGAGAGGATTTTCAGAGTTGCCGAAGAAGATAACGAGAAGTTCTTAACCAAGTTAAGGAACCGCGTTGAAAAGTATGTTCCCTATGATCCATTTTCTCCTATTTAACTGACCATTTCATCAAAAAATATTCTATATCGATACTATCACGCTACAACTAGTGTTAGAAAGTAGTAATTTCGTAGCTCATTTTCATTTTCACATACAACACATTTAATTAATTATATATTAGTTCAAGCTTTCATTGCTTCATTTCCAGTTCATTTATTTCATGTAGCTTTCGTTTCAAATCCAACCACTGACCTTAAAAAGACAATATAACTGGAGCAAGCTTACTATCCAAGCAAATAACTAACATAACATTATTTATTACTTTAATATAATTATACTGTTATTGACTTTTTCTTGTGATAAATTGCCCAAAATAACCAAAAGCCTTAACCACTGAGAATCTAGCGTTACAAAATATGCTCTTTTTCTTTTCTTTTTTTTTTTTCTTTACTATTAAGGCGTTAAAAGACCAACATAGGCTACAAGCTTTGAAAAATTCAGAGAACTAAGTAGATCAGATAATAACTAATGAAAAATAATGAAGATAGTGGGCTTCTTGCTATATAAATAACTTTTATTTTTTTAATTTGAATGAGCGTGTAGATATCTAGTTTTATTTATTTACTTATTTTATTTTACTTTTTTGACAACTTGGGCATTTTTTTTTCCCCCAAAATAATCTACCGGCCACCACTCCACGCACTAATTGAGCTTTCTCACCCACCAAGAAATGACAAATGGGTGAAACAGGCCCAGTGAGGTTGACCTACCATAAAACAATTAATTCTTTTTTTTTTATATATATAATATGATTTTGATTGATTGCAGCAACCATGCTCGAAAATTTGGAAGGTTATTGCATGCCGTAATCACTGCATTAATGAAGTGCAGTTTTTTCTTAATGTCTCACGAAACTAATGGTTGGCCTAATCAGGAATTGCCAATTGAACAAAAAGACCATTATTTGATGAATATTCCTTTTGAAATCGTAGTTTTGTTACCATAATATATGAAATTGAACATTATCTTATAATTAAGCTTTAATGACCTCATCGACAAGTCACATGTAGCCAATCATGTGGGTTGTAATAAAAGAAAATAAAAAAAATAATAATAATAGAGAATGATAATTTTCAAATCAGCCCACACCAAGACTACGTCACATTCTACTAAAATGATGTATGATATGATCTCATGTACCGTAATTCTCAACTGAAACGGTTTCACTTTGCGTCATTTTATTATTATTACTGTTCTTGTTATTTTTCATTTTCATGGTTTCTCTTTGAATTTGCAGGGTTGGCATCAAGTTTCCAACAGTAGAGGTTAGGTTCCAGCATCTAAGAGTAGAAGCAGACTGCTATATTGGGACAAGAGCTCTTCCTACCCTTATAAACACGGCAAGAAACCTTGCAGAATCAGCTCTAGGTTTAATAGGGATAAGGCTTGCAAAGAGAACCAAACTGACAATACTCAAAGATGCCTCTGGAATCATCAAACCCTCTAGGTAGTTAATTAAATTAGCTTCATTCATGATATGGGCTTAATCTAAATTAATTAATTTTAGGAGTTTTGACCTTTTAATCTATTTTTCCATAATTTTTAGAATGGCTCTTCTTCTGGGTCCTCCATCCTCTGGAAAGACAACATTGCTGTTGGCATTGGCAGGAAAGCTAGACCCTTCTTTGGAGGTCAGTTCACATGCATATTAATTATGAGTACTATGTATAATTAACTAATTTAATAAGATATTTTATGAAATTTACTTGCTTATTTGTTTATTTTAATACAAATGTGACAGGTGAAAGGCGAAATAACATATAATGGGCATAAATTCAATGAATTTGTACCCGTGAAGACCTCGGCCTATATTAGTCAAAATGATGTTCACATTGGTGAATTGACGGTCAAAGAAACCCTTGACTTCTCAGCCAGGTGTCAAGGAGTTGGATCCAGATATGGTAACTAATTAACTATTATTTCTTAATTAATTAAACTTAGACATAGACATTCCCCTCAATAATAAATTGTTATTTTTGCTTCTTTGTAAAAAATTTCTATTTTTTGCCAATAAAAAAATGTACAATTTATGTGGCAGAGCTTCTAACTGAGCTTGCAAGGAGAGAAAGGGCAGCGGGAATTTTCCCAGAAGCAGAAGTAGATCTTTTCATGAAGGTAACTAATTAATTAATTAACCAAATTAATATCATCAATCTTTGAATTATCTTTTGTAATTTTTATTTATTTATTTACAACTCACGATTTTAATTTTTTTTTTCTTCAGGCTACAGCAATGGAGGGCCTTGATAGCAGCTTAATCACCGACTACACATTAAGGGTGAGTTTGGTGAGATTTACGAACGGTTGGTTCATTTGAGGGGCCCTTTTGACCTTTGAGTCTTTGAAGAAGATCGAGTGGTAGGTAGGGTTTGAATAATAGATTCCGAGCACTAGCTGTTGGAGGGAAAGTCGTACTTCGCACCTTACCAACCCCTTAGATTGCCCATCCCTTACACGAGAGCATAAACCACTTTTCAAACAGCCCTTAATTGCAATAGTAGGCCAACGGCCCCTACTTTTGGAGGGTTGGTGATCCCCTTTTTTCGGTTCTTAGCTTCGTAAAATGACCTTAATACCCTCCCTTCATTTTTTTTTTCTTTGCTGTTTGTTTTTAATATTTAATTTTTTTGGTGCGTGGAACAGATCCTTGGGCTAGACATATGCAGAGACACGATAGTGGGAGATGAGATGATTCGCGGAATATCGGGCGGTCAGAGGAAGCGTGTCACTACTGGTAAATTTTATTTTGTCCAATCTATGAAAAAGTCAATGGAATACTGATCTCAACGACTGGATCAGGTTGACCATTTACACCGAAAAAGTTAAAAATAAAAAAGGAATAATTAAAGGTCCATGTTGAACGTGCCGGCCAAACCACACGTACACACATTTTAATAATAGTACCCTATAATTTTATTAAAAGAAGTAACTAAGAAAAAAAAATCTAATTTTTTAAATTATGTTTAAAATTTGATTTTTGAACAAAAAAGTCACTAAAATAGTCATTAAAAGTTAATTATTAAAAATAATTTTAATTATGCTTCTTATAAAAATTATTATACTGTATTATGGTGAACTGATAATATCTTCTTTTTATATAAAAGGTTAAAATTTTATATTAAGAATGAAATAATAATTTTCGCCTAATTTAAAATAAAAAGCAGATATATAGCTTATAAATTATAATAATTTTTATAAAATTTGTAAATACATACTACTTGCCAGCGTATAGACTGTTTCTATCTACCATTAAAATTTTCATTTTTTTTTTCTTTTCATAACTTTCATGCTTATCTATTGAAATTGACTTGCATGACAAGTACTATAAATTATTTATTTCTATATACAAACTATAACTTAATAAATAAATAATAATATTACTTAACTTTATTTTTAACCAAGTGGGGTCTTATTGCCTGGATTAATTAACCTTATAATTAATATGAAATAGTTTATAATACATGGATCCTTACTTTGTGGTGTGCGCATGTGACGTGATGACAACAGGAGAGATGATTGTGGGGCCCACAAAGACGCTGTTTATGGATGAGATATCAACAGGGTTGGATAGTTCAACCACGTATCAGATAGTGAAATGCTTACAACAGATCGTACACCTCACGGAGGCTACAGTGTTCATGTCTCTACTGCAACCCGCTCCAGAGACGTTCGATCTGTTTGATGATATCTTCCTTTTATCGGAGGGTCAGATCGTGTACCAGGGCCCACGCGAACACGTGGTAGAGTTCTTCGAGAGTTGTGGTTTCCGGTGTCCCGAGCGTAAAGGCACTGCAGATTTCTTACAAGAGGTGATACTAAAATACAATCACACTTTTTATTGTTTATTTTTTCATTTTTGTGTCAATCACCCTACAACATTGACAATTTTACCTTTAGCAAGTAATTTCTAGTATTTACTAATCAAATTTAATTTTTAATTGTGTCTTATTAAAGATTTATTTAATTAGTTTCATTAAAAAATAATAAGTAAATTAAATATTCAATTAAATTTAAACTTTTAACTTTATTAGATGAAAATGTGTTATAATCTTTAAATGTGTAATAAATAATTTAATAATAATAAATATTATAATTATTTATACTACATCAAATATCTAAACTTGGGCACTTTTCACGCTAAATCCTTTTATCTATATTTTCTATAATACCCTTTATTTACTTATTCAAAATTTTATTTTTCGGTTAGTTATAAAATTAAAAAAATGAGAATTAATTATAGTAATTTTACCAGAATTAACAATTTTGCTTCATATTTTAAAAGAAATTCAGTAAACATGCACAGCAGTTTCAGTTTTAAAATCTGAATAAATTTTCTCAGTTCCCACACAATTCCTTTTTTTTTTTTTTTTTTTTTTTGCTATTTTAGTGGGTTGAAAATGGGGTTTTTCAGTTGTGAGTCGGGTTGAGACAGCTTGATCGGTAACTAAAAGTGTGTATTTTCTTAATTATAATCTTTTTTACCTTTTTTGAATTAATGGGTCGATTTATTTTTTTAAAAAAAGTTTAATTAATGAATTAATTATTATTTACATGCAACGCAAGTGCCACTTACTATTAGAAAAAATAAAAATATATAATAATTAAATTGACATTGCCTTCTAATTTAAGTGTTATTGTCATAATATTACTGTGTAGAAAGAATATTTCGAATGGTCGCTCATAGCAGGACTGATGAAAGGCAAAATAAAATGCTGGGTTTTTCACTTGTTCGTTTAGGTAACTTCAAGAAAGGACCAGGAGCAATACTGGGCCGACAAAACCAAGCCCTACAGATACATCTCAGTCACTGAGTTCGCCAACCGGTTCAAGCGCTTCCACGTGGGAATGCGGCTAGAGAACGAGTTATCCGTACCGTTCAACAAGAAACTGAGCCACCAAGCCGCTCTCGTCTTCAAGAAATACGCTGTCCCCACGATGGACCTCGTAAAGGCAAACTTCGACAAAGAACTGCTACTTCTCAAACGCAACTCCTTCGTGTACGTGTTCAAGACCGTTCAGATCATCATCGTGGCTGTGATCGCTTCCACTGTGTTCTTGCGTACCAAGATGCACACGCGGACGGAAGGAGATGGCGCCACGTATATTGGTGCGCTTCTGTTCGCTATGATCATAAATATGTTCAATGGGTTCGCAGAGCTGGCTTTGACTATTACGAGGCTTCCGGTGTTTTATAAGCACCGTGATCTCTTGTTCTATCCCACCTGGACTTTCACGCTTCCTAATTTTCTATTGAGAATCCCTATCTCTATTGCCGAGGCACTGGTTTGGATGGTTACTACGTATTACACCATTGGCTTTGCTCCCGAGGCTAGCAGGTACGTATACAACTACCATGTCATTTCTTACAAAAGACCTTATTTGATTAAATTATGTTTTAAAAAAATTATTTATGAAAAGTGATTGTTAAAAAAATGATTATTCAAAATAATTTAAATTATGTTTGTTATATTTTATAAAAAATGACTTTGAAAATTATAGTACTGATCGTTATGACTTAAAATAAGTGATTATATAGTAAATTAATAAATTTAACCTTCTTCTAAAAATTAGAAATATTTTTATTATGATCAAAATAGATGATTTTGACATAATCAAAATAAGAAAAGTAGCTAAAAATTGATCTACAACTGATTATTTAAACGTGATTATTTTTATGTTTAGATTGCACAAGCTATTTTAACAAACATCAAATATATACATACATACATAAATACATACATACATACATACATACATACATATATATATATATATATATTTTATTAAGTTGAGTGAATAAAACTAAATGTCATTTTGAATAATAATTAATTTTAGGATGTGTGTAAAATTGATTAAAAATATATCATAAAAATAATAAAAATATTATAACAATAAAAATTAAGGAACTCTTGATCCTACTAAAACTACTTTTGATAACCATTCAAACTTTATTGTTACATAATACTTAGTGTCTACTTAAAATATTTTTCTAAAATTATTTATTTGTTTAATTAAATAAATTTTTTATTCTCAGAGATTTATTGTTATGTGATCTCAATTTGCAGGTTTTTCAAGCAGTTCTTGTTGATATTCTTGGTTCAGCAAATGGCTTGTGGGATCTTTAGGTTAACTGCAGCAGTATGTAGGACCATGATAATTGCCAACACCGGGGGAGCTCTCAGTCTTCTCGTTGTGTTCTTGCTTGGTGGTTTCATCCTCCCACGTAGTAAGTATATGTATATATATATAATGTAACACACCAAGTCCTTGAGCTATGTAAAAATATATACTTCATGCTACTAGATATTAACTATGAAAAACTTACCAGATGAAATTCCAAAATGGTGGATTTGGGGTTATTGGATTTCACCTATGACTTACGGTTTTAATGCCATTTCTGTCAATGAAATGTTTGCTCCAAGGTGGATGAACAAATTCGTAAGTCAAATGATCTTTTCTGCTCTCTTAGAAATTTAACTTAGCATAAACTTAGCAAATATACGGATTAAGCTTTTCTGACATGGAGATGTTGTTATGTTAAATATGCAGGCATCAGATAATACTACAAGGTTAGGAATTGCAGTGCTGAAAAACCTTGATGTCTTCCCAAAGAGCTATTGGTATTGGATTGGGGCTGCTGCCCTTTTTGGTTTTGTCATACTCTTCAATGTCCTCTTCACCTTTGCACTCATGTTCTTAAATCGTAAGTATTCCTCGTCACCTTAGCTACTTCATTTGAAATTTTAAAATCATTAACATGAGTACTATTTTGTTTTTGTTTGACATACTAGCTATTGGGAAAAAACAAGCAATCATATCCGAAGAGGCAGCAGAGGAAATGGAAGACAACCATGATGAGTTCAAGGAAGAGCCCAGGCTTCAGAATTCAAGATCCAAAGTAGACTCACTTCATCGATCGTTATCAAAAGCTGATGGAAACAATACAAGTACGTACGAGTCATCAATATCTAACTTCCCCGTGTATATTTTAGCTAGTTTCGTGAGGCAATTCACTAATCAAACTGCAAATTTGATTGTTTAGGAGAAATGACGATTCGAAGAATGAGTAGTAGAAGCAATCCTAATGGACTTAGTAGAAATGCTGATTCAACTCTCGAGTCTGCTAATGGGGTTGCTCCAAGGAGAGGAATGGTCTTACCTTTCACGCCTCTTGCAATGTCCTTCGATGAAGTGAATTACTTTGTTGACATGCCACCGGTAAAATACCATCTTTGACGAACTTTCATCTGAGTTCTTTTTCTTGTCAAAGTCTTAGGTCTTAAAGCTACTGAAATCTCACAGGAAATGAAGGCTCAAGGAATAACAGATGACAGGCTTCAGTTATTGAGAGAAGTTACTGGGACATTTAGGCCAGGTGTTTTAACCGCCTTGATGGGAGTCAGTGGAGCAGGAAAAACAACACTTATGGATGTTCTTGCTGGAAGAAAAACAGGTGGTTACATTGAAGGAGATATTAGAATTTCTGGGTTCCCGAAAAATCAAGAAACTTTTGCTAGAATTTCAGGTTATTGCGAACAAAACGATATCCATTCACCGCAGGTTACTGTAAAAGAATCCTTGATCTACTCTGCCTTCCTTCGTCTCCCAAAAGAAGTCAGCAAAGACGAAAAGATGGTATGAGTCCACACAACTTTATCTTTATTATATGAGCTCATCTCAAATTATGATTTCTCGAACACTACTGAGCAAATTCTTAAAACCATTTCTTCAGATATTTGTCGATGAAGTTATGGACTTAGTAGAACTTGACAACCTCAAGGATGCCATAGTTGGGCTTCCAGGAATTACAGGGCTGTCAACAGAACAAAGGAAGAGGTTAACAATAGCTGTTGAGCTTGTCGCAAATCCATCAATTATATTTATGGATGAACCAACCTCAGGGCTTGATGCAAGGGCCGCCGCCATTGTTATGAGGACAGTGAGAAACACAGTTGATACTGGAAGAACAGTTGTTTGCACAATTCATCAACCAAGCATTGATATCTTCGAAGCTTTCGATGAGGTAAATGATCCCTTCTTAACGACCAGTCTCTCATCTCAAGATTCTCTAATGGTGATGAAAATACTGACTAATATAATTTTTGTGATTGTGAAAACAGCTGTTACTAATGAAAAGGGGTGGACAAGTAATCTACTCTGGACCTTTGGGTCGCAATTCTCACAAAGTTGTCGAATACTTCGAGGTATATATACGTACTGCAATTCTTTCCTTCTGTTTCCAAATGTTTAAAGTACATATTCATGTAGCAGAATTTTCAATTTAGGCCGTTCCTGGCACCCCGAAAATCAAAGATAAATACAACCCGGCAACATGGATGCTCGAAGTAAGCTCTATTGCTGCTGAAGTTCGACTTGGAATAGATTTTGCAGAGTACTACA
>JAJIYU010001322.1:0-37566 GCA_030144865.1 Tinospora cordifolia | reverse complement strand
AAATAGGCCCAAGTAAACTCTTGTATTTTCAGTTTTAAATTTATTTTTCGTTGTAATGGAATATTGTACCTGAAATTGTTAAATGATCAAATGAAGAATCTACTTTATTATAATGTTATTTTTGTACATAGACTAATGTACACAGGAACCCTAATGCATTTGGATCTAAGAAGAAGAAAATGTAGCACGGACCCGTTTCCCGGGTATCCCAAGATTTTTTATCAAATAGAATTGAACCGTCAGATGACGTGAAAGATGGGACTTGGGAGGTGGGGTGTTACATGAGATAGAGAAAACATCTTTGATCAATCTAAACCTTGTTGAAATTACTAATAATGTACTTTTAGGTGATCATGTTGATGCGCTTAAAGCCCCTCTTACAATATTGACTATGGGTGAAATTGGGTTGGGTTGGGTTGAGTGACGCCGACCAGGTGATACGAGGCCCCAACCTGACTGCCCCGAGGTTGGGTCGAATCGGGCAGGTTGATCAGGTTGAGAGCTTCAAAGAAGAGGACTTGTTGAGAACATGGACTAGTCTGCCTAGATGATGGTGGTAAGAGCTTCAAAGCTCTCAAGATTCAACATATGGATTTGTTGAATCTTGAGAGCTTCAGAGAAGGCTGCAAGCCTGTCACGATCCCTTCGCAAGTGACGTCACGACCGACATAGAATTTCCAAACATGCATAACTCTGACATGTTCGAAAACCCTGTAAGCCTTCTTAACAAAATCTCCCAATTTCCTAAAAATTTTGATAGAGTCTCCTCTAAAAATATAACATGTCACAAATTTCAAAACACCTGATAATCACAATCAATATACAAAAACCACATATTTTTTTCTTCATCCAGACAACCATACATCTACAAAATCCATCATTTGTTCTAATAGTACATTCAAATAATAACACATTTATATCTATTTCCCAAAATAGTAATCTAACTAATTTTTTTACACTTTTCACATACTATTAACTTCAAAAACCAAGTAACAATTTCACATCATCTTCCTTTTTCCTTTCCTGTCAGAACCTGGAGAAAATGATTGAGAGTGAAGTGAGCAAATAACAAGCTCAGTAAATAATCTAACTTATGATATTATATAGCCATCATATGTATAAAAACATGCAAGGCAAAAATAAATTTAAATTACTTGCGAAATGAAACAAACATAACATACATGTGTAATTTAAAGTGTGAACATGCACTTGATTTCAATAACATGCACTCGTTTAAAACATGAGTCATCTCCCTCCTTCCAGATAATAGAGCAAATCTGCTCCTCACCACGCAAATGAGGGGTGCACCGGACCTCTAGTTATCCAATTATCTACTCATTTCTATCTCATTCATCTCATTTCAGGAATGCACCAACCAAGATTACCACAATGACCAATCCTGTGAGTCTGTTCCTAGAGACTATGACCAATAGAAATGCTATCATGTTAATAACCTACTTAGGTACGTAATTAAAATGCTACAATGCATTAAAATCATTTCATGAAATTCACATAGGTATGAAATGCGATATATATCCTTCTATTTAATCAATAGCAATAGTTTTAATTTAATACCAATGTCAGATTTAATATCACAAGTAAAGATTACTTACAAATTACTGTCCAACCAGTTCCTAATATCCAATATCAATCTAGTTCTACAGCACCAATCAAATCCTGTCATCACAAATCATTTTACATGCATCAAATCAAATTCAACTCATTTGAATTTATTTTACAAATCTTTTTTCACGTATTTACTGCTCCTATTTAACCCAAGATATTCATTTAATTCCACCTATTGGTGTGCATTAACTCTAATATGCTTAATAATCTTTAATATTATTTTTCTGCTCATATACAATAATTCTATAGCAAAAAATATCAAAACATAAGCTTTCTAATTATATTTTTATTAAAATTTTTATTTTCAATAAATAACCCTATGAGTCAATCACTCACCAAAATTTCAATTAATATCCAAAATTTATGAATTTGGTGTCGATGAGTACATATTTTCATTCTCTACACTCCTATAGGTTTCAATCAAGGTTTTATTGGGGTTTAACACTATAAAAAACCCATCCAAAGGTTATAAAAATTTGGGTATTTATTTTAGAATATACGAGATAAACAAATGGAAACTAACTATATATTTGAGATATACTTATCACCAGGAGTATTTGATATAACTTTTACTAAGTTTTACTTACTATTGAAAAATACTCAATTTTTGGGTTCAGGTGTAGAACACTATCCATAGTAAAAATCACACCCCTAGGATTGTAGTACAAGGCTTAATTAGCATTTTAGCAACTAGAATCGGAGAAAATCACTTAGCAATGTGTCGAATCTGGAGAAAAATCGGATTTTCCCTCTTTTTCTTCTCTTTTTCGTCTCTACATTTTCTAAAGTTGAAAATTGAATAAAGAAGCAAGAAAACAGATCACGATGGAAATAAAATATCCACCATTGATTTGATTTTATATAACCGAAAATAATCCCAAATTTACCCTAGTTTAGAAAAATTAATTCGTTAAACACTAACCTTATAGAACTTATTCCCAAATTTACCTTTATTTTAACTCCATAAATACCTACCTTATATAAATTAATTTCATAACCATAAACTTTATATAAATTAATTCCATAACCATATACTTATATAAATTATTCCCATTTTTACCCTAAATCATACATATACTTATAAATTTTTTTTAATATTTTGATATTTTTGCCCCAGTTCTTTTTTTTTTTTTTGAAATCAGTTCAAAAAGGCCCTCATAAGTAACCTTTTTGTTTTTCTATTTTTTTCCAAGTTAAAGCAACGTGATTTATTTTATTTCTTTAATATATATTGTAATAAACATTTAAATCATGATTTCAGACATTTTTATATTTATTTAGTATTTTTAAAAATTCATTTATTTCTTCTTCGCGAACCTCGCATATATATATATATATATATATATATTAAACATTATTTATGCATATATGTACGTGTATAATACATACTTATACACTCGTACGTCATGTCAACGTGTCATAAAAAATTCGAGTCGATACAAAGCCAATAATCGCCAGCTGCAAAAAGAGAAGAAAAAAAGATGAGTGGTGGTGGTTGTAGTGTGAAACAAAGAAGAGAAAGAAGAGGGGTTGTTGTGCCAAAGGATCTTTGCAAGAGCACAAAAATGGACGGGACCGTGAGAGGGCTTGGTGCTCATTCGCTTGTGAAGGAACCAAAGGTACTTCATTTTCTATCGGATGAGACCGTAAGAGAGGTAGATCTCTTCACATCGAACCACCACCACTCTTTGTCTGTTCAACAACTCCTTCGCCACTATCGGTGCTAGCCAACAGACATGTGGCGGCGCGTGTCCACCACCACTCTCCTTGCACAAATTCAAGATCCTAAAACCATCTTCTCTTTGCTTTTGATGGATTGAATCGCGTCGCTCATTCCTTCTTCTTTCTAAATTGATCTTCTTTTTCTTTTTCAAGACGGGAAAAAAAACCTTTTTAACTTTTGCTGCAAGATAGGCAGAACAAACAGGTCGGGTCGGGTCTGACCCGACTTTTAAGGCTAGACCCAACCCGACCTGACTTGAAATGGTCCAGTTTGGTCAAGTCGGTTGGGTGGCTTACATCCCTAGTATTGACTAATTTAGCTCAGCACCTAATCCCTTTAACCCAAACACTTCAAGTGGTGCCAAGGGAAGTTCAACATGTAGGTGAACTTACATAGGTTTTTCTACAAATTCAATCGCTTCTTACAACTAAAATTAGCAATTGAATGAACAAGTTGAACATCTCAAGCTTGGTAATATTAAGAGCACCATTAAAAGGGGATTAGTCCAACAACCAATGAGATGAGAAAATTGCATTGTATGCCATTAATTTCATGGATGACCTTAAGTTTTCTCTCCAAGCCCTTATCTATCATATACTTGTCAACCTTAATCATCAAAAAACTTCACACTTTTTAGGAGTATATTTTCTTTTTAAGTGTCATTTGTGTATCAACCTTCTTTGTGTTCAAGTTGATTTAAGTTATCTTTTGTTGGTTTCGAACGAGTATAAAAGAACTTTCAAGCCAACAAATAGACAAGACAATGGTTACTAAACCCAAACACACAAACAAAGTAGTCATTAATCTAGCCTTGAATGCTAAGATTGATGAGGAAAAGACTATTGTAGCCAAGGCTTCAGGCAAGGGATTAAACAAGACCCTTGCTACAAAGCGATATAGGAAGGCGAGAATCAATTTTCTCAACTACCTCCACCTTGAGAAGTATTTAAACGAGACGCCTTCCAAGATAAGGGGAGGGCTTTTATTGTTGATGTTATAAGGACCACGAAGAGGTTGTGCCCCCTGAAAGATGACAAGGTGGTTGTAGAGGTCAAAGGTGGATCTCTATTATAATGGGCATACAACGAACTAGTTTGGTCATGCATCTGGAAGTAATAAACTTAGTGGCACTATTATGAAGTGCGTTATGATATGTTCCTATCTCTTATAATTTTTTTAATACTTGTATTATTCAAGTTATTGACTTAACTTCCTTTTGTTGATGCAAGAGAGTGTGGCCCATATGAACAAGTTTGAGGGGCGATAAAAGCACTTCAAACTACAAATTGTTGGTCAATCTTAATGACTTTAACTTTGAGTTACATGCCAAGGTTGAGGAGTTGAAATCAACCAAGTGATGGTAAACGTAGCTAAAAACATCATAACAATATCAGTAGAGATGAACAAACTTCTTGAAGCTAAGGTAGTAGACCAAAAAAAGTAGTTGTACCACATGGTAGGGGATTATAAAAGCTCTATTGAGTTCGAGCGGCAAGTTAGCCAAAACAACTTTTGCACGTTACTGTGTGGACCTTGAGGCATTCTCTAAGGACTATCTTTTTGATGAGTGAGTAGAGGAAAAGAAGACCCTAATGGAGATGTTTTAAGGCCATGATTGAGGGGAGGAGATCCTAGACAAGGAGGTTCGCATCGACGATCATCTTGTGCACCTTTGTTCAAAAGACTGGCTTCCTGATTACTAACTATGCCCTTCTTAACACCTCCATATTAGATTACTAACTATGCCCTTCTTAACACCGATGTTCTTCTTCCTAATGTTGTTATCAACATATTCGCACACCCTCTTTGTTCATGGGTCTACATGCCCTCTACTCTACTTTTTGATATATTGCACAAACTTTGTTAAACTCTTATGTTGAATATCATTATGTTCTCTTTCCTTCAAATCTATTTGTTTTATGTACATGGTTGCTTATTTATGTCATCATTTTGCAATTACCATAGACTTTGTTGAAGTGTGATTAAGTCAATAAGTGGTTTACATCCAGCCCATATTCTCTTAAAGTACATGTTTTCTTTAAGCACAATGAGATTGATATCTCATATGGTTGATATATAGCTCATGTTTGTGTTTGCACACTCCAAGTGCAAGACATTGTTAGTTTTTCTCATTTTGAGCCTAAAGATCATCTTCTTAATGGTACCAACCCTTAGGTAGATCTTTTTCATAGTGGTACCAACCCCCAGGTCAGTATCCTTAGGCACAATAATGTTGGAGCCCTTCTTCTCGATGGTACCGTCTTTTAAAATAATACCTTAATGAACTAGAGAGGACGTAATTCTTCTTCATGATACTAATACATAGGTTAGTACCTTAAGGAATTATAACATTGAGATCTTGTTCTTCCTAATGTTGCCCCTTAGTTTGTTGATTGAAAGGAATATGAACATGTACCACGCATTTGGTTGAAAGAAATATTCCTTTATTGATATTACATTTTGTAACAAAAAGTCTATTTAGATATGCCTTTAAATGCTCACGTTCCATGGATTGAGTAATTTTTCTTCTAAATTGAGACTAAAGGCACTTATACTAGGTCTTTGGTGTTGAGCATTGAATTTTTTAGCACTTAGTCACCAACTCTAAAACTCTAGTGCTTACTTTTAAGTTATAGTACTTGGAGACCCTTTGTTGGAAGGTCACAACTCTAAGTTGCCTCAACTGTCTCTTTTTCTCCAACACATCCAACTCAACACTTTGCAATTCCATATTTGGAGGCTTTTTAAGTCAATCTTAACTAGTATTTCTACTTAAATCTCAAATATTAAGAAGAAATGTCCTTCGCCTATAATGGTTTAGAAAGTAGCATGATATGACAATAAGAGTTGAAAAATGTCTTTGACCCTCATTCATTTCTTTTTCAAGTTGAAGCTAATTTTGACTCAGGCCACATGTTGTAAGATATTGTCTCTCATATAGGTCCCCAAGTTTTGCTAACTTTAACATAGGTCATCAAGCCTGCAAGCTTCCATGTAGAACGTACCATCAAACCAAGTTTTCATAGTTTTGTTTTTATCCTCAACAAAATGTTTTTAAGTAGTGTAAGTGATAAGGCTTCTTATATGTCTTACTTTGAAAGAATATACAATTGATATAAGACTAATTAGTAGAGTTGAACCAATCAACAATAACCCCTAATCTCAACAACTGAAAGAGATGAATCAATCCCTACAAATGATGCCAACTATTAAAGCCAATGTTGGCATACTCCACATGTTGCTCAAAATTTTCCCTCCTATAGGCCCTCAATTTGACCAACCTTAACTTTGGCAATGGAGTCTGCGAGCGCCCATGTGGCATAGGCATAAAAGCAAGTTTTAAAGGTTTTGTTTTGTTTTTCGAGAAAGGTCTTTCACTAATGTGAATGAGCAAGACTTCTTGAGCATATCACTTGACTTAATAGTACGCCCTTCGTCTTAAGTAGCACCTCAAAAAGATGAATCAATCTTCACATATTACATCACCTATTAAAATCAATTTTGACCTCTTTATATGTTACAAGATACTGTATTTCTTGTGGAGCCCCAAGTTGGGTCAACCTTAATATATGTAATTGAGCTTGCAAGTTCTTATGTAAAGCAAGTCCCATGAGATTTTAATTTTTTCCTTAGACCTTTGCCAACATAAAGTGGTAAAACATCTTACGAGTCTTAACTTAGAAGAACGCGGTTAACTTAGCAAGCTTCTTAGATATACAAATATATACAAATGCATGTATGTGCTAAAAAAGTATTTTTGTAAAAACATTCACTTAAGGACGCCTTTAACCGAACACTCTTCTTCCCTCTTAAGCCTTGGGTTGTGAGATTTTAGAATGAATTGTAAAAGAGGAAAGAAGTAGAGCAACTTATAATAATTCTTTCATCTTTTAATGTGAGACTAAAAGTAGAAGATAAAAAATAATTGAGAGACTGGTGCAATGTCATTAATTCTTTAGGTATCTTTAGGAATAGTTCCATGTTACCAGTGAGTTTTTAGTAACAAATGACGCTGTGTGCAATTTCAAATTATAGATTTATATATTTTACATCACCTTATATATTAGATTGTCTTATTTTCAATTACACGTGTCGTTATTGAAATAATCAAATGATGTATAAGCTTAATGTATTTTATGAATGTCTGCTTTTGATGAAATTATTTCAACCATTTTGTTTTAGATTCTTAAACACAAAGTAAGTAAATTGACCCTCTTTGGTGTTTTACCAACACATTTTATAAAGAGAAACATCAAGTACTCTTTAAGAAATATGTAAACATGTATTAAGCTACAAAGAGAATACATGAAAGAGTATGATAATATAGAAGGCACAATATTCTCAAACTCAGTAAATGAAATAAATAAAATCATTAACCAAATCATCACCATAATAATGAAAACCAAAAAAAAATCTTGACCATGTTGAATTTAAATTATTAATTTATTAATTGCTGAATTTAATTGAAATCCTAACCCCTAAATCCTTTATGAAACATCATCATATGGGTATAGGTATGAAGAAGATTATTTAAAAAAAAAAAAAAAACACTTAAAAAACCATTGGCACCTGGCGGGTATTTTAATTTTTAACCACCCATGCTTATGTATTGGGTGTTCATCATATATACATATAAATGAAGTGGGACCCGACAGGACTTTTGAGACTCCATGGTCTACAGCCCCTGGCGTGGAAACCATTCTTTCTTATCGCACATCTGGCTCCTGCTTTTCATCTCACGTCACCAACGAAGTGGCGTCCAGAAAGAAATGTCCATTGGGCACATAATTTACATATTATTTAGTTGTAAATAGTATTCATTTTAACTGTTATTTTGTATATTAAGACTAGTTTTATGATTATTTTATTAAATTATTATTTTTGAAATTCTATTTCAGTTAAAAGGATTTTTGTTTATTATTTTAAAAAAGGTTAGTAAATTGCATAATTTTATATGTTCTGCATTGATTCTTTTATTGATTTATGGTTTTGCAAGCTAATCAAGCTCGAAAGTAAGTTAACAAAGTTTCACATACATAAATTTGAAGCCTAAAGTGAAGAAAAAGAAATAATAATAATAATAAAGTTGAAAGAAACAAAATTATCACTGTGCACTTCATTGAGGTGACAGTCAAGGTGGAGACTGAGGTGATAGTTGAGGTGCAAGGTGAAGTGACAACATCTATTAATTTTAAGCAAAAGATTTTTTATTTTGGGGGGACTTCTTGAGGGTTTCTGAGGAACATATTGGAGGATTATTTAGGGAGAAAGAATAGAAGAGGAACACGCGGCACGCAGCATGACCGCTAAGAAAAAAATTCAAAAATTAAAAACATGTAAAGAAGATTTTTGAGAAATCAGTATGAGAAGTGGCATACAGTTTTAATTAATTAAAAATGAGTTCTTGAATGTTATTCTTCCTTTTTATGTCTAATTTTATTTGTGTTTGTAAATTTTACACGATGAGCTAAATTTTTTTTTTCTAGAGAATGATTATGCTAAGTTGAATCTTATAATTTCATTCTTACATAATTATTGAATAAAGAGTAGGATTTATTTATGATATCATGTACTTCACTTGGGAGAGGGGTTTTTGAATTGGAATTGAATACCATTACAATGATTGATTGTATAAGTTAGAAAACCTACAAACATTCCTTAAAATGAAGTTTGGGTATTAGTTATTAATACGCTTTTATTCTATTAATTCAAAATAAAGACAGATCTAATCAAAATAATTTATGATTTTGATTGAAAACATCTACTTGATATTCAATTTATACTTTTTTGTTTCATTGGAAGAGAGAATAATTCATAAGGTATAACACCTACTTGATATTAAATCAAAAACTCTCTAATCAAAATAAAAATATTAATTATTAAATTCAAGGAGTCAAATTATAAATCATAAATTATTTTTATTAGTTTTATAGAAGTAGATGTATTCTTTTGAAAACATGGTTTTGTAATTGTAATAAAATGTTCCTACGTTGAACAAAAAGGAGAGCGACTAAGAATCAGATTCAAGTGATGACAAAGACATAAGGTATATAAGGTAAGGCCGAATAGATTGCTTAAAGCAAATAAAAAGAATAACAATGAAACACGTAGGAAAAAAATATGGTTGTCCATTTGTATTACAAGGCTTAAAGTTAGATAATGTTGATGATTAGAGCTTCGTTGTTGAATGTAAAACTTATAACCATCCATTGACTAGAAAAATGGAATATCACTCCTTTATGAGTAGCTTTAATAATGATGAGATGAATATACTTTATTAGACAAGCAAGATCAATGCTAGGCATTGAGATGTATTGAATGTCTTAAAGTAAAGAGACCTTGGAAATGCATCCATAATCAAAATCATGTACAATGTGAGGGCAAAACACAAGTTAGCTGAATATGGTGGGAGGTCTCAAATGCAATAATTGATGTAGAATTTTGCTGAGCACAAATATGTTGAGTGGCACAGGGCTAAGGAAATGAGTGGTCGCATTACATTTTTGTTTTGGAAACACTTATATCTTTTGACTTTGTTGTGGTTTTCTTTGAGGGTGTTGATTATAGATTGCACTAATAAAATGAACATTTACGGATATTAGTTGTTCAAAATAGTCGGCATGACATTCACCAACATGATATTTTCAGTGGCAAATATGTTCATAAGGGAGGAGAAAGAAGAACACTACGCTTGGGCACTTGAGAAGTTGAAGGATTTGCTTAGTGGGTGGCCACAGTTAGAGATTATTGTAATTACCCATGAATTAGTGCTTATCAATAGGTTATAGTTTTCCTCGTGTGGAGCAATTGTTGTGCAATTAGCATATCAATAAAAATGTTTTAGCCAAAACAAAGAAAATGTTTCATAATAATCTTAGTGTTTGACACTCCTTCATGGGTAAATATAATGAGTTAGTGGAAGTTGATTAAGAGGCATTCTATGAGGAGAGGTAGAAATTAACATGCAGTGAATTTGAAGACTTCCCTAAAGTTATTGGATATGTGTAGTTTGAATGGTTGAAACAAAAAAATTCAAGATCGATTTGTAGTAGCTTGGAGGGATCAATTAATGCATCTCAACAATCTTATAATGAACTACAGTTGAATCAGCACATGAGAAGTTGAAGAAGTAATTAAGCTCATCTCAATGTGATTTAAAGACATCATCAAATAAAAATTCATGCATTACTTGTGCTTCAACATATTGAGATAACAACTTCATTTGAGCAAAACTACTTCACTATTAAACACTTTCACAAAGATTGAATTTTCAATGATTTAGGAGGTAGGGTATCAAGATGTAAAATTAATTTGATCCTTGGAGAGTACAACTAGTGTGAAGAAACCTACTTTTTTAGAGCTATATGTGGATGTGTGATCAAAAGGATGTGTGGCCTACCTTGTGCTCAAGAGACCTTCAAGTAGTTTTAAACACATTGATGTATCTTCTTTCTTTCATTGATAGTCATTGGAAGAAACTTGATTTTGATATTCTAATTAAAGAGGTGAAGATAGAGGTCAAATGTATAGTTGAATTTAATGCATTTTTGTAGCATTTCAAGGCTAGTGATGTTGAGACTAAGTCAAGGATGTTAACAAATTGTAAGAGATGTTGAATCATATCCAAGCCTGTTGAAAAGAAGATGACTAAGAGAAGTCTGAAGACAAGACTCAACAAATTAACAAAAAGGGACCCATCTTACTTTGAACATGTGCTATCTGAGGTTGATTCATGTACCAATTCTGTTTCTATTGTCCCTTCTCATTCAGTTAGTGTTAGTAAAGTGCATTTAACGTGTATTATGCACTTAGAGAGTATATTGATCAATTCCCAACTGGTATTAGATTGTAACACCCCACCTCCACCTATCCAACTTGTCCCGACATGTTCTCGTCACGTGCTTATTCATTAGACGTCTCTTTCTTTTTTCGTGGGCTGCCAAGGAGGTGGGCAATGTCACATTATTCTATTTCTTTCAGTCTCAATTTTATGAGACAAACACTTAGACGAATTTCATAAAGCACATGTAAAATCATTGGATAAAATAAATTAATATCATTAATTGAATTGAATATTCATGAAGTGCAAGCACCTTTGAACTTTATTACATCAAACTAAACTTTAACATAAAATAGAAATTAGGACTTACTTGTCCGACTTAATCATTTCATGAATAGGAATTAACTAACTACGCAGCATCCGTTCAGAAATTTTCTGCAAGGTTAGAAAAGGAAGGGTGAGCTTACGCGCTTAGTGGATCATTCTAAATATTTAACTCATTATTTTAAATCAAATAGAACATCCATAACAAACACTTCAAAAGATTATGTGATTCAAACAGTCGTTTTGTTATTAGTTGATGTTAAGACCGAAAGAGTTACGCCTTAGTGTTCCATATTTAGGGGATGAGATCAAATCTGGATCTTCAAACTTATTGATGAAGTAAGGTTAAATCTGAACCCTCAGTTCATACCCCGAAAATACTCGTTTGAAATACTCACGATGAATTCGTCATCGTGCTGGCACGTGGTTGATAATTTTCGTTTAATCTTTCATTAGTGATCAACAGTGGAATAATAAATTCAAGATAACAGTAACTATAATGTATTCATGGAAAGTATATCATAGCATGAATCATATCATCACAATCATGCATCATTAGCATATAACCCTAAGCATGCATTTCTGGGCATGACATGTATAATCATGGCATATTTCTAAGCTAGGCAAACAACCATTCACATAATACTTGAATCAAAATAATAAGATAAAATTTAGAAATCACTTTCATATTTTATCGCTAATCTTTTTTATCTTAGTATTCTAAGCTTTTTCAAGCCTTTAACCTTCTTTCTTCACTCAAGAAGAGAGAAAGAAGACTCTTTTTTTTGAGCTGGAAGAGAACTAAAAAGAAAATGAAGAAGAGAAGTATGAGAAGACTCTCTTTCTCTTGAGAATGAAGAAGAAAAGAATGAGATGAGATGGGTTGAGGGGAAAGGAAGGGTGCTATTTATAGGCATCCTTAGCTAATCACCTCATTCCACTACTCATATTTTAATATATTTATATGTCACCATCTCATTTCATTGCTCATATTTTAATATATATTTTACTACCCCATTCTAGTACTCATATTTTAATATATATATATATATTGTGGAATTACTTATGAGATAATTATGATAGTGATAATTTTTTTACTTTTTATGTGAATTTACCATTTTACCCTTAAGAGGCAAAATTACCGTTCTACCCCTGGATATTTAATGTGTTTTCACAAATTAATGAACTCATTTGCATATTTTTAATATTCGAGAGTTTTTCAGGGTATTACATAAATGATACCTTCAATAAGTGTAAGAAGTTAGAGTCAATGACCATTGTGGACTTTGAGTCATTGCACATGTTATGGGATATGGGAAAGATCAATAGGCACATGTGAAGAAAGAATAGGTCAAATGATGCGAACATTGGATTTTATTTATTTATTTATTCCTATGGCCCATGGCACTCATTGGATGACCTTCCCTAATATGAGACATCTTATATGGAGCGGGTAGTATATTGTGTTGGTACTAATAAATCAATGCCTCACATTCCTCCTTCTTAGGAGTGCACCAATTTTACTGGTAGATTGGGGATTATTTAGTATTGAGTTTGTATCTGATTGCCATTTTATGCTTCTTGTTCTTAGTTCATCTAACCAATGCCTTTGATTGCCTTTAATTGGACTAGGTTTTATGTGCACATTGTCAATGGTTGGAAAACCTCATATTTAGGATTGTATTTTATGTTTTACTCAAAGTGTGCCTAATGTTACTACCATAGAATTGATATAAGATTCATAAATTATACTCGTTTTAAGCTTAGTCTATGGTAGAAGATTTGTGAATTATACTCATTTTCTCATCTTGATTAGGAAACACAAAAGCTAACAAAAAAGTTCTTTTTTGTGTTCTTAGTTCTTTCAATTTTATTGGTTTAACTTTATCTTTATCCTTATTGTTATTGTAATTTGTTATAAGGTCAAATTAGTCCATGACGAGACCATAATAAAAATAGGTTCTTAATAACACATAAGTAGTGAAATAACAATTAAATATGTTGATTCATTATGTTATTAAAAAATATTTGTTTTTCTATATATATATATAGAAAAATAAGCATAGGATTAATTAAAAAATATGTTTTTCTAAATGTAACAAACACCGAATATCATTTCTTTAGCTACATCAATTAGCTTACAAATAAGCATAGGATTAATTAACAGTTGACTAACCAAATGGTAATTGATGGCTAATTGATTAATTATTATTTTGTAATGATTGGTTAATCGATTAACTCACTGATACACATTTAATAAACTCATTGATTGGTGATTGATTAGCATGTATTGATTGATTAACTAATTATCTCATTGATAGGACACTAATTAACTCGCATATTAGCAATTGATAGCGAATAGATCGATTATCAAATTGTATAGATTAGTATTAGAAAATGTCACATTACACATGACGTGACATTTTTAGTTGACATGTTTGGTGCTGACCATGCATGCTGAATGTGTATATAGATTGTTTATCTATGTATTTTTGAAATAATGTAATAATGTTTAATATATTCTCTACATATCTTCTTTCTTGAAAAAGATAGAAACATTTGATTAAATAGAAACCTTTGGTCAAGTAAAGTTTTTAATCTTCCGGACAAGTTTTGAATTTAAGAAAGTTATTTGAAATTTATTATTTAGAAATTCAAAACATTTTTGAAAATAAAATTGATACAGGATATTCTTGCTCACCTAAAATTCACAAGGAACTATTTTAAATGGGAATTATGTTGTGTGAATCCCTCTTCAAAATTCATTCTTCCTAAACCCAATTGACAATATTATTTTTTGGTGCATTGGATTCTCTATATTCTACTTACGCAACTGGTCAACCCAGAAGTGAGGAAAAGATTTTGGAAAAATCCAACCCTACTTAGAAATGTAGAAGATCTGCCTAACTTGTTATGCTCAATATTGTGTGCACAACCATATCTAACAGTTAGCCCCAAAAAATCTTCTTTATATAGAAAGTCTTCAGTGTGTATGCCTATAAATACAGATGTGCTCAAAGGTTTTGATTATCACTCAAGGACGTGAAGATCTGTCAATCTACACAGCGAATTGTCACTCAGAGGTACTGATTCAGCATGACACGCGTTAAATGGTCACTGGTGCTTGATTAGGATTACAAAAGTCTGTTGTCAATCTTAGAGACAAAAGTGATTGTTTTGGTCTCACAAAGTTGTACGATACTTGTTTTGTTTTCACGAAGAACTTGCTTGTAAAGTGTGGTTTGGTGCTTCGATCACTGCATTAGTTTAGTCGTAATAGTTGTATGATTTGTTCATAGTAAAATTCTTTATCTGGGTGAGGCCCTACAAACGTCTACATTGACTGAACGCATAACCAACTCTCATGTCTCTTTTCTTTTCATGCACTTATTATTTATTTGTTGTTGCACTTGATTATATATATTATCCATCACTATATCTTGACCACAAATGTGACTCTAGAGCCAACAATTACTTAATTAATTAGTTCATTAGTAAACACCTAATCAATTCATTAGTTTTTAACTAATCAATGACATGATTAATTCATTGAGAAGACAAAATGATCAAAATTTTCTAAAAAATTTCTCAAGAAAATTTGGTTGGTACAAAATAAAAAGTTTCTTGAAAGAATTTTAATTTTCTTACAAAAATCTCAATTTTTTTTATGTTTGCTTTATGAAAATAATAAGAAAGAATTAAATTTTTTTTTCAAGTCTGCCTATTTTCTCACTAAAGTTTGCTTAACTTGATAAATAAAAAAATAAAGTTTTCTTATAAATTTTTTTTCACTAATTTGAAGAGCAACTATGTATAACTAACTTTTGAGTTTAATTCATAAAAAAAAAATAATTTTGATTTTTTTTAAAAAATAATAGTACTTTTAGCAAGAAAATTTTCCAGAGCTATCATTTGAGCTATCGAAACAAAATCCATGGATCAAGATCGGTTAATCCAATATAATTTGGTGCAGTTTGAAGTCCGCTCCTCCAAAAATTAACGAGCCAGCCCCTCCGCCCAACGCCACCGCGGCGCTTCTTCTCTTGTCGTCGTCCGTCTTTCTTCTCTCCTCTACCGCCAAGCTTCTTCCTTCATTCATCAAACTTCAATATCCACTGTGGCTCTTGGTCATGTTGGCACAGTAGCAGAAGCATAAGCGAAGCTTCTTGCGCTCATACATCTGAAAACAAAATGGAGCAAATTGAAGCTGACATCAAAAGAGTTCTTGAAGATAATCACAAGATTAGCTCTACTATACGCGCCGAGGAGGTGAAAATCGATGTCTTGGACAAAGAGATCAAGCTGTTGGATGATCGGATTCGTTTATCGGAGTCGACCGAAGTGGAGCGACAGAGAATGCACAACCTCTTGAGTTATCAGTCCACGTTGATTGCCAGAGCTTCGTACCGGACTGACCTGCTTCGGGTGCTGCACGAAGATCTCTTGAATCTCTTTATTCGAAGAAAGCAGCTTCGCCAATCGGGTACTGTTCTTACCAAATGTTTTATGAGGATGCTTGATTTTTGTATTGCTGCTTCGAGATTAAGAAAATATAAAAAGGAACAGGAATCTATTGAGGGCTGATGTTACAGAATCAAAAGCCTTCTCTTTTACCATTTCGCCTCCTTTTTACGTGACTCTATGTATGGGTACGTATTTTGACCTGTTTTATCTGTACTCTTCTGCGGGATAAATATAATTTCGTAAAAACTGATCATTCTCTCAACTGGAACTGATTCCCAAAGAAATTTATAGGCTGACTTTGTATCTTTTGTAAACAATGAAAAGCTGCGTTTCTGTGCTTTCAAGTTGCATTGTTAATATCTAAAAACTTGATTTATTTTTTCAATAAAAAACCTTTTAAGATAATATTCCGCTGCCTTTGAATTTAAGCTTTCAGACTTTATAATTTTTTTTTTTTCAAAAAACATATTTCTAGACCACAAATTAATACTTATTAGTTGTCTTTCTGCGTCTGGTTTATTCAACCATGTTTTTCCTCAGTTTTTCTTCAATGTCACATGTCCTTACTTCTTGTTTTCGCACGGCTACTGGGCGGATGTTTTCTTTAGTTTATGCTTGCAACATAAATGCATAGAGTTTATTTCACAGAAGCTAATGAGTACTATCTATAAGATTCATTTATTACCACAGACATTCCCTTTGCTGAGAACACTTTGTAAATCATCCGGTACTTGTTTTGAGTGCACGAACATGTCCCTCTCCCCATTCAGTAGTCAATATCTGGACTTTACGTTCTTTCATATCTCCTACGAGTTGTGTGAAACTTTTGAGGTAGAATCCCAACTCCTCTAGAAGCTTTCCCTCTCTAGTGCTTTCTTTATACACAAAACATTCCTTGCAACAGCCCAATGTCATCTTTGCTCCTTCGTCACTGACTTTGGAAGTGAAATGGTCTTGCTAGAGTCTGTTAAAGCAAACTGCGGAAGGGGATGATAGCCCTCGTGTTTCTGATCTGAAGAGAAAATGTAAGTGGTTCCTTTCTTCAATGTGAACTAGTTGTTGCAGTGAGTGAGTCCTTGCATATGCTAAGATCAAGTGCTTGTGGATTTGATTTGTGTGCAAGTCCTTAGAAGCGTGTGAGTTATCTAAAATTGGTGGAGTTTGCATTTTGCAGTGGTTCATGATAAATAATTTACGTTGATACGCTTTCATAAGTGGGATTTATCTCTATGCCCTTTCTACTTCTGGATTGTCATTGGAGCTTTGTGGCACTTAGTAGAGACGTTGAAATCCCCATGGCTTTGGCCTTAGAGAGGATACAACACCTTGTCTAGTGAAAATATTTTAGCGTATGATTTTGTGTTAGAGCAATGCAATGAAAGAAACATCAACAAAAAAAATACTAGCTAATGTTCCTATTACTTACTTCAGCTTCAAGAGGGGAAGTTCAACTTTTCTTCATATAGGATGCTAAGCTGTTAATGCAAATGCTACGCTGTTCCAAGAGGATAAAAGCTGATCTAAGCTTGCTTGTTTAGCACTTTACTTGGGTTGATTGCCTTTTGGTTTAGAGTTACAACCTGGTTGTCACTCATTGTGTTGGGAGCTTCAAATCAGTGCAGCTTTCATCTCTCTTGAATTTTGACATTTGACTTTTGAGATTGTTCCATTGGGATATGTGGGGCATTAGGATTTCTTTTAGCATTTCTTGATCAATGTTGTCCTCTTGTTGATTCATTATTGAACCAGGAGTTTTTTGATGCATTGCTTTTGTTGTTTTTTCTTTAGATAGTAATCATTACCTGTTGACCTTTGCACTGTTATGTCCTCCCATTGTTTCCCCCAATTCATTGAGAGTCTTCATGGAAAACAATTTAGGCATTTAACGATTCTAGTTTGGGTTCTCAGTCGCTTATGCTAAACTTGCTGATTTTGGCAGATGGTGCTGGTGGATCAAGTGTTGGAGTGCCTAATATTTCTCTCAGTTCAGGTTTATCAAGTGGCAATGGTGACAATCAAGGGTTAACCAATGATTTCTCTATGCCAGCATCAATGAATATTATGCAGATGACCGATGTAAATGAGAATTTGGAGGAATTGCCTACTGAAGAACAAGAACAAATACCCTTGGGTATGAAATTGTTTCAAATAAATGTGAATGAGGATGCATGCTTGACTCCAGAGGATGGAAGTGAGTATGGTGATCTCCAGTATAAGAATGATCTCCTAGACAATATTGCCATAAGCATGTTGGATCCAAATGCAAATGTTGATAATATTTTTAAAGAAGCAACAGAAACTTCTGATGTTGCATATGCAGAAAGTGGAGGTAAGCAGTTTCTTCCCTTGTGTAGTACTTTTTAGTCTCTCTCTCTCTCTCTCTCTCTCTCTCTCTCTCTCTCTCTCTCTACCAAATGGTCGGGGTGGGAAAGGGAGGGAGATATGGTGATAAGAAATTTATGCACTTAACTATTGAAAGTAATTTGGTGCAGACTCAAAAATATTTCCCAAGAAGATGGGCTGTGTGAATTATCGTAATTTAGCTAGACGTTTGAATGTGGATTTTGATGAAGTTGGTAATCCAGTTGGGCCGAATGCTGGGGCTTTTAAGAGATCGATCAATTCATATGTATGCCAACTTTTGCCCATAAGATTTAAACAAATTGGAGATGTTCCTGCAGAAGATTACAAGTCAGTGTTCAGTGCATTAAAAGTATGTGGTATTTTACCTTAAATGTCTGTAAATGTATTTCTGAATTTGAAAGTTTTTGTTGTGTTTTGTCTTGACTTGTTTTAATATCCATGTTTTATCTGTTTGCAGGAAAGATATAATTTTGATGTAAATAGAAGCTATACAAGGAAAAAGATTTCTTCTTGTTATAGACAGCACAAGTACAAACTCTTAATAGAGGTGAAGAAGGACCTTGAGAAGGGCATTGAACCACAAAAACCTCCATATGTGAAAAAAGAGGACTGGGATGCATTTGTGGCAAAAACGAAAGATGATGAATTTGATGTGAGTTCCTATTCAAATAAGTCAGAGCAGGATGCTACACTTGTTTTCAATGCAGTCCTTGTACTTTCAGTTAACTTGGTATATATTTCAGAGGATTAGCAAGAAGAACAAGGCAAGTAGAAGCCAGCAGAGTGCTGTTAATAGGAAAGGACCATCACATTCCCCCCTGAAAAAAAGAAAGCTGGTAGAAACCTATTATGACATGTTTGGATTATTTTTTGGATTGAGTTCCAAGTCATAGGGTTGATGTATTCTTTTAAAATGTGTGCATTGGTGACAGAAAGGATCTGAGCAAGAGTCAGTAGATGGATTTATCCGACCGAAGGTGCATAAACCCAAACGAGGTAGGGTCCAATTACATGTGTTTGAGTTTGCTGTTCCCCGGGATAGTACTGTCTTTCACCAATAGTATTATTTTTCATGGATTGGCGTATCCTTACTGAATTTTGTTGTTATCTGTCCCTGATTCATTATCAACCTAATAGTGTGAGATGATTTGCCTCTTTAAACTTTCTGTTTGTGTCTGATGCATGATTGAAATAGAGAAAATGAAAATGCTATCTTCCCTTGGTTGTTTATTCCTTCAATATGAAAACTCAATGGTGCACTCACCCGTATTCTTCTTCACTTCATTGTTTCTGTTCTCCAAAGAACTGTTATGTCTTTCATGGTTTGGATACAGAGACTGAAAGATCGAAGATTCTCTTTTCATAAGAGACTTGGTTCTTTACAAGTTGGGTAGTATTGTAGTGATTAATTAATGGAAGTTACCATTGTTTCAAATGCTTGTTAGCATTGTTGTCCCTGCATGTACTTTCCTATATTTCTAATTGCAAATTTTATTCAGAGGCCTCTAATTTGTCTTGTCTTCTTCGTACCACCTTGTGATTTCCAATTGTTTTTATTTGTCTTTAGGTCGTCCAAGGAAGCAGCTGGCAGTAACTGGGGATAATAACATTGTAAGCCTTTTTCCCTTTTGCCAATTTTTTGGCATCATGATTCTAAATGCTGGCCTAGCCTTTGATAGAGCGAAGCAAAGGAAGCAAATTCATGAATCCACCTCATGTCATTGAAAGAAGGCTTAGTTGAGTTGTTTTGCAACTTAATTCTTTGCAGAATTTATTATAATTGTACACCATGCCATCATCATGCTTACATCATGCTTCAATAATATTTCTTGAATTTGTACAATCTCCCCATAATTATAATGATTAATCATCTACTTATGGATCTTCGGTAAAAAAATAAAATAAAATAAAATTAGGTGACTTTCATGTGTTACCCTTTGATCGTGCTTAATTTTATGACATTGCAAGCTATGTTTTATTGCTTTGTTAGTCTTTCACACATTAGTAGACAAACAAATTCTAACTTTTGACATTTTTTTTTTTTTTTTTTTTTTGGTTCCAGGTTGCAGACACTGTTAGCCTTTCTGTTGACCAAGAGGTTGTGCACTTGTACCTTGCTTTTACATTAGCATTTCCCAGTTGTGAAGTATGGGTGTCTAACACCTCCTAAAAGCTATATATGTAATGGGCAAATGGGGTGTGAGCTTCATAGTCTCATGGCCTCACTGAAGCCCAATCCACACGGGTCTTCAATTTAGTGGTATTATTTAGTCAGTCAGTAATAATCACTTTGAACCATAAATGTAAATTGGTATAATTAAGAAGGAAAATATAACTCACTCTGATTGTGCCTCATTGCTCACGTTATATCCTCATACTTGGATCTTTATCCTTGCTTGAAAATCAATTTCTTGCGCTGCAATGATGCATGAGTGAAGTGTTGATTAACCTTCATTTCTGGAAAATGATCAAAGCAATAATAAATAACGACATCGGGAAATAGTGAAAAAAGTGAAGTGATCATCACATCAAACAACCAGAAAATTGCACAGTTGATTTTGCTAGTATGGTGGTATAGCCAAGAGTTGCTGACCTCATGTGGTTAGTGATCAGCTTGGTTGAGTTGAGTTTAAATAGGGCTGGGGCACACTTTTGGATCTTTGAGCCTGAAAAGTTAGCCATTGCTTTACTTTGTGACAGAAACATGATGACTTGTTTTTCCAACCAGTTTTTGTCTTTCTATTTTAGACTTAGTAGTTTTATTGTACCGTACTAATAGTGACAATCTAGGTATATTGGTTATAAGCATCTGGGATTCTTTGCCTTTTCCCTCTTGAGGTTTGTTGATAGATGGTGGAACGAGTCCTTGTATATTGTCTAATTTTAAAATTATGGCGTTTCTGCTTGTGAACTAGGGATTTGAGTCAGATCAGCATTTGAAGAACTATCCGCAACTTCATGCACCGGCTCAGTTTGAGTACTGTAAGGTTCTTTCCTTCTAGCTTTCTGGAGGTAGATGTTTCTTGCCATATATTTGATGGAATATATATATATATATTTGTTGCTCCTCCAGCCCCTTCCTCTCCTCCCTTTCTCTCTACTGCTGCGCGCCATCTCGTTTTTTGCCTTTGCTCACTTCTCGTTTTTGCTTACAAAATTTAAAATTTGAAATTTGTGGATAAGTATATTTCCATAAAGAGATTTTCTTTGGCTGCAGGAATTGGAGCTAGAGTCATACTCTTATGCTCTCGTCTATCTTCAAATGGCTGTGATCAAGCATTCAAGCTTTCATCAGATGGAATTTTTGTAGCATTTGATCTCCAAAGAAATTCTCATAGTTCAGTTATTGAATTGATCCGGACATCACTGTATATATATCCAAGTTAGATCTGCCTTACATACTTTCGTTGTTAGGATGAAGCTCGATTTAAGTCATGATGGTGCTCACTAAATCACATCTGAAGGGGGAAGGCATAGCATTTGGGTTGCAGAATGTTTTTCAGTGGTTAAATTGCTTAGGTCTTCAAGGGCTGATGCCGTTGGTACTCGAACAAGATGAAAAGGGGGATTCCTGATTGTGTAACAAGTTAGTCTACAATGAGGTTGATAGTTGCACATTTTCTCACACCCTGGGATCTGCATCTCTTGTATATAAAGTTGAACAAATTTGTATTGTTTTTGAAAAGGTTGTTGATTGAATTGATTAGAAGCCATGTTGTGTCTGTAAAATATTGAAGTTGCCAATAGTGTTTATGTATTTTTTATATTTATTTTAGATAAGTGTTTCAAAATTCAAAATGGAACTCTTGACAAAATGATCTGCGCAGCAAGTCTATCACCATAGGAAAAGCGACAAAGAAGCGACTACATGCAGCTTGGAGGAGAACGATTATATTCAAACTGTTAAGTAAGACTTTGAATCTTTAATATATTATAGAAAGAGTCAAATCTCTGTGGCGACCTGGTGGGCAAATGGATATTATAGATTTGGGATATGGCTTCGAGTAAATTCTTTCTAGAAGAAGATTACTTTAACGTACTGACTAGAGGTCCTTGGGTAGTGGCAAATCATTACCTTTTAGTGAAGCTATGGAAGCTTCTGTTTCAACTAGATAAGGAAGAAATAATATCTATTTTAGTATGGGTGAGACTCCTACGACTTCCATTGGAATATTACGATAGTGTTGTTTTAACTCGGATTGGCAATATTTTAGGTAATTTTGTTAAAATAGACACCAACACTTTGAGAGTGATGCTTGGTAAGTTTGTCTGCATCTGTATCGAAATCAATCTCGATGACATTGATCTAGAAAATAACTGTAGATTGCATAGAACTGCATGTAGAATATAAAAACATTCATACAATTTATTTTCAGTGCGACAGAATAGGCCATGGAGATCAATCATGCCCTCATAGAACTTTATATGAGGTAAACATCGAAGAGAATCGGCTAGGTCAACCTCGTGATCCTTCTCAACAAAATTCAAAGAGAATATTGGTAAAACAAAGCACTCCATCTCAGCAAACTAAAGAGAGAATGATGGAAAAAGGTTCCTCGGTGAATGGAGATCTGGCTTACGATCCTTGGATCATGGTGCAGCGTTAGCCTCAGAGAAAAACGTGCCATCTTGCCCATTTGTACCAGCAACAAAGACGGAAGTCTTCAGACAATAGGTTTGATCTGCTGCAAACTGGCACATTTGCAATAGATGGAGAAGAAAATCACAAAGAAGAACCTGATTGTGGTGATCCAGCAACGTTCAAGATCTTCTTCGACACCGCTCATTGCGTAGCAGAAAAGAGCCGAGATAGTCGTTCCTCTGGATTTCGACAGAAATCGAACCACCTTGAATCACTCTATCCTCCCCACATAGATCAACGCTCGTCTGTCCCAACCACGAACCAGCCTCGAACACAGCAGAGCTACAGGAGATTGTTGGGAGGAAATGCGTTTGATTTGCAAAATTCTTCTGTTGAAACCTATAGTGGGGTAAGGAATCTCTCTAGAGAAAACCACAAGATGACAAAAGCAAACCACCGAAAGTAGCCCACGATAGAATTTCAAAGTAGTGCGGAAACATACTTGCAGCACATGGCCCCACCCTCTTGAGCCACTATGTAATACCTCGAAAATTTTATAAAAATTTTAAAAAATTAAAATTAAAAATAATTTAAGTACAATATAACTTGAACTTATGAAAACATAGTTTAAGAGATGTTTAATCAATATACAAAAGAATCGACAAATCGGAGCGAAGCACGAAATTCTGCATAGTAACAGTCTACTGGTTACCACAGTCATTCATAGAATTACCGCGATAATTAGACAGAAACCCAAAAAAAAAAATCAAAATTACAACGTTCTGGTTACCGTGGTCATTCGTGTGATTATCGCTGTAATTCGACTAAAGCGCAAAAAAATAGGGTTTTGGTTACCGCGATGATCCTTCGAGTTACCGCGGTAATACGTGAATTATATATGTATGAACAGTGCACCGACAAACCCTAATCGTCATTTTTACCCTACATTCGCACACCTACTCCCAAGCACCGATACTAGCCGCCAATAATCGAATTTTCTTCCCTTCTTTACCATTCTAGATTGATTTCTATTCATTTAAATCCCTCTCTACTAGTTTGTAAACTTAGATCAATGAAAAACAAGCTTCACCAAGAAGAAGATCCGTGGAGGTGTTGTTTCAAACGTCTTGTACTAAGGTAAAATCACGAAACCCACTCGAAATCTTGAGTTCTTATCATTGTAAAACATTTTCCTAAGTGTGAATACGTTATTCTTTGAAGCCTAAGTGATTTAAGGGCTGCAAGACCTTGTTTTGGTGAGAAATGAAGAGGAAATGTAAATAGCCCTAAGGTATAAAGACTTCTTTAAGTTGATGTGTGTTTTAGGCTTAATGTGTATATATATGAGTATTAAACATATGGAAAAAACACAAGCGAAACAATGCACACAAAAACATTACACGCAATGCCCCCTCTAGTTATCGCGGTAACTCATGTCGCTGAATCTGGCGACCGTGGTAATTCGCATTATCGCGGTAACCTGACATGCATCCTGTTTTTCATCCATTTTTCATTCTGGCCTTGTGTACACCATGGGATACCTATGTAGGGAAATGAATCCATGATTTTGAACATGTTACGAATGTCTAAGACTCACATTATCTTAGTATTTAAAATCTTATAGATTAAAGATCTAAAACACGTGCGGCGAGAAGCAAAGGCACAAGGGAAAAGAAATACCAAGGTAGAAGTGATTACTTTGTTCCCTAGTATTATTTGAATTTTAATGCTGGATATGTGATGTTTACATTGTTTGAATGCCTAGAAGCATGCTAGGACGTGTTTATATGATTTATGAATGACATGAATGCTAGAATAACATAGGTCATATGTCAATGTTCGGTGTTTACAATGCTTTATCACATGAGATGATTATTGTGTTATTAATGAATCAATGAGATGATCAGAATGATTACATTGTTTGGATAATGATGTGTTATACATGATAAATTGATAATCATGCTTGTAATGAAATGTTTGTTGATACACAAACAAAGATAAATTTAGAGTTGAAACACGTACCGTCGCAATGGTCCATGGGGGATCACTATGGGTGTTCTCGCGATAGGGAACGATGGGTTTGCCACTAGTTCCCGATGATAGAACTATGGGTGTGACCTTAGTTCTTTGGCGATTGAGCGATGGGTGTGACCCTAGTTCCCGGGTTGGGTGATAGGTGTGCCCCTATCCCATTGGAATATAGCATATAGTGTTTTTTTTCTCGACTTTTTCGACATGATGATGATGAGAGAACACCAAGGTTAGACCCTTCGGTCTAATTAACGACTTTTGATAACTAAATGTTTAAAATGCATAATGAATGATAAGTGTTTGCATGTTCAGTGTTTGATTTAAATAATGTCATTGATGTACTGTGTATTATCCACTGGGCTCTTGAGCTCACCCCACATCTTCATTTCAGGTGACCCTAGAGGCGATTCGTGTTGATAGTACTCCAGAATACTATGGGAGCTGCAAATCTCGTTGTTGAGGTTGTTATCAGAGTTATTGTTTGGTAGTTAATTTAGACTGGGTGTATGTCCCTCCAGACTGGTTTTGAATTATTAATTTTCTTTATGAATTAGACTTTGGCCACATAGGCCATGTTTAAATATTTCAGTTGGAGACTTGTCCACTATCTATCTTCTACTCAGTTCAAACTATAGTCAGGATTAGTGGTCTTTCTTTTAAGTTGTAACGTGGTCTGGCTCAAGGTATAAGTGTGATAAGAATTTAAATCTGACTCAAATGTACACTCACAACAATAATAACAACCTATTTTGTTTGATTTTATCAATGTAACTTGATCCTTTCTGTTTAAACCTTTGTCTTCTTCGTTCATGCTCACAACCCTGTTTGCATAGCTCCTCCAAATTTATTCAATCACATGCACTTTAAATTGTACCCACATGTACACTCATACAAAAGTAGGAAGTTCAACTTTTGTTGAAAATACTAAAATACTGAAAAAATAATTTTTTTCTTTTTTTAAACTAAACAAAATAAAAAAACAAAAACAAAAACTTAAAATATATGTATTTCAATGTCAGTATCCCCTCCTTCTTTCATATCATCAGAATAGGCAGTATTATAACCATGAGTGCACACAAATAGGTTCAACTGAGATATTCATAAAATGATAGTGTTTATTACATATCATGTTTAGGTTCATAACAAGAAAACAAGCTATAAGGCTCAAAATTGGCTGCAAAAGATTATTAATACTGGGACCGACCTTTAGGCTAGGATTCAAACAGTGATGGCCTACTTCATTTCCCTACTAGAATCATTCTTAAGTAGTGTTCAAGATAGATTTGATTATTTCAAGAGTTTGTGAAAATTTCTCTCTACTTGTGGTTTGATTTTCACTCCTCACTTTCCTCAGTTTCGGATTCTCAATTTATTTAAGACTACAAGGTTCTGTTAAAGTCAAATTTTGGACAAACGAACCACACAAACTGTTTAAAATTACCCTAGTTCTTTATCTCATCATACTAGAAGAATTTTCAATTTCATAGGTGACTCAGTGAAAATTTTCAAAAATATAGCATGGATCTAGCCTAAGTAACACCTGTATGCTCTATATGCTCATGTCCTAAAGCTAATATGCTTATGTATCCATTTTAAATAACTAATCCTAATATCTAAATGTCATGAGAGAATTTTGATAATAACTATATATGTGATATGCCTATTAATATACGCAGTTTAGAAGAATTAATGCACACAAAATATGTAAATATAAAGGAAAAACAAACCTGAAATTGAAGAAGATTTTCTTCAATGTGCACCCCCAAACTTAAATTGTGCCTTGTCCTCAAGAGTACATCTTCACTTTGACACTCACAGGGAGGAAAGTACGCTAAAGTGCTCAGAAAACCTGCATATGTCACAAAGAAGACAAATATTAGAGAATTATTAATTATAATGCATGCAATTTTTTTATTTTTTATTTTTTTTAAACTACTAAACTAAAACGCATGCATACCTAAGAAATTAAAATAAACCCTAACTAAATAAATGAAAATAAACGAAAAAGATAAAAATCAGTGGGTTGCCTCCCACTAAGCGTTATGTTTAACATCGTCAGCTCGACATGGATACGGGTTAACCGAAGCCCAATTTGTTGATCTTGCTGAACACATTGGCTTTCGGTAACTCTTGATTCATAATATCCGGTGGCTGCTTATATTTTAGGATTGGATCTTGTGACTGTTTCAGAGGAATTTTCAATGCATGAACAACATCGTGCAGCTCTTTCATAGTATAGTTAGGCTTCCTATGTGCTTGTATGGCCTCTCCTTTAGCAGAATCAACATCTTTAACTTGAATATCAAGAGGTTTGGGCTTTTCAATCTTTATCTTAGAGCCAGCTGCTACTTTTTTGCATACTCACACTTCAGTAGGGGGCTTCAATAAACGATAGATGTTGAAGACAACTTGGTATTCATTTATTCTCAGTGTGAGCTCTCCCATGGCAACATCTATAAGGGCCTGACTAGTGGTTAAGAATGGTCGCCCAAGAATTAATGGTATCTCCTCATCTTCTTCCATACTAAGAACTACAAAGTCAGTTGGGAAGATAAACTTATCCACCTTAACGAGCACATCTTCAATAATTTCTCGTGGATAAGTGACAGAACGATCTGCAAGATTGTTAGCATAAGATTTAGTGCCTATGCTGCAAGATTGTTAGCCAGCTGCAAGATTGTTAGCTTGATCTCTGATAGGCCCAACCGCTAGTATATTGAAAGTAGCATAAGATTTATATTGGCCCCCAGGTCACAAAGAGCTTTCTCAAATATTTTAGTGCCTATGCTGCACAGAATAGTAAAACTTTTCGAATCTATCAGCTTCTGAGGCAGCTTTCTTTGTATTATTGCACTGTACTCCTCTGTCAACCGCACAGTCTCATGATCTATTTGCTTCTTATAAAACCTCTGCAGAAAGGGTAATGGAGGAGGCTCAAGGTATTTGCTGCCTTAAATAGTAATATCGGGACGTCTAACCTTCTTCTTTTCATCATCAGTAGGTGCTGGATCAGTTGGCTCTGTAAGAACTGGCTCTTTAGAATGGATAGGCTCATCTACTAGCATAGGAGGGCTAGAGAAAATGGGTGGGCTCTGAATCTCTCTCCCGCTTCTAGTAAATATGGCTTGACCTCTTTCTTTAGGATTTACTTGAGTTGTACTTGGAAAAGAACTTCGCTGCTGACTGGAGAATGTTTGGGTTATCTGTCCCATCTGAGTCTCAAGGTTCTTCATAGTCGCATTCATGTTTTCCATTTGTATTTCCAAACCTGAGACTCTGTTGTCATTCTGATCTATTCTTCCAGTTAGGTCTTTAAAGAAATGGGCCTGCATATTCATGATCTCGTCCAGTTTGTCTTCCATAGATGGCTTCTTTTCAAATAGGTTCTGCTGGACGTTTGTGTTATTAGCATGTGAGAAGTTCTCATGCTGACGGATGCCCGAATGATAATATGGAGGAGTAATGTATCCCTGTTGCTGCCTTTGATAATTATTAAACCGGTTCACTGCATACAGCTGCTCTATAGATGCTTCATGAGTAAGAGATGCCTTGTGAGCTTCAGCTATGGCCAAAATAGATTGATTTTGTTGTAGTTGAAACTGACCATTACCAAATTTCTTATTCAATGCATTCATCTGGTGGGTCATAGAAGCCATCTATGCTTGAAGAGCTGTAAGTTCATTAACCTCATGTACTCCACCCCTTTTTATTGAGCCTCTTTTTGTGCCATAGCCATAAGCATTGGCTGCCATATTGTAACACCCCAGAATTTTACGAGCGTGTACACGTTGCGAGTGAATATAAAATAAAATATTAATTGTAAAAAAAATGAGAATTCAAATAAAATAACAAAAAGAAAAAAATAATAAATGAAATAAATAATAAATAATGCTTTTAGAATTAATAAATAAATAATAATGCTTTAAAAATAATAAATAAATGAATATATAGATTTTAAAATTTATAATGTTTTGGAGAAAAAAAACATAAATATCAAATTGTTCTTGTTAGAAGAAATTATTATGGAAGAATGAAATTTAACATCTAACTATTTTATGTTTGACGGGATTATTAGTTGAGAATAAAAATGTAAAATAAAAAAAAAAGAAAATATATAGATGTATATATATATCTATAATAAAATCATAAGCAAATTAAAAAATTAGTGATTGGAATAAAATAGAGAGTCTGAAAAAAAAAAGAGAGAGAGAGAGCTGCTGGAAATTTCGGGAAAGAGGAAACAAAAAAAAAAAAAAAAACAAAAGAGAAAAGAAATTCCGGAAGCTGCGTGAAGAACAGGGGAGGACAAAGGTGAAAGCTGCTGGTTGGGTTTGCTCGCGCAAGGAGGAGAACATAGCTACGATTTGGGCGTCCTCTGTCGAAGAGGAAGCTAATGTGTGTGTGTTACTGCGTTCCCATAAAGAAGAAGAAGATGAATCACAGATGGGGGGTTTTTGCGTGAGTTGCAGATGTCGTTCTGGATGTGATACGCAAAGGAGATGAAGACGCAGCTGTTGCTGCTACTGCTGCGTCCTGATCGCGTGAAGAAGAGAACCAGTTCTGTGTGCTGCTGCTGCGTCTCTGTTTGAGTAAGGAAAAAGGCTATGCGTGCTTTTATGGGTTTTTTCTGCGTTCTGTGGTGTTATGAAATGCAAAAGAGAGGAAGAACGAAAGTTAGGGCTTGATGTGTAAAGAAGAGGAGCAGCTGCTATGAACCACGAACGGAGAAGGAATTGGGGCTTTTGCTGTTGTCCGAACGAAGAAGAAAATGAATATGAAAATCTGGTTTTTGGGTACGTTCAAAATAGAGGAAGAAGAGGAACGAACCAGCTGCTGCTGGTTTTGAAGATGAAGAGATGAGCGGCTGAAATCATGAAGAACAAGCTGGCCGTGAAGAACAAAACCGTGATTTGGGGCGTTAATTTTGGGGGTCGTTGTGTGTGCTGGGTTTTGAGCATAAAACCGTGAAGAACAACGCCTAAAGTATGATTTTGTGTGTGTTCTAACTGTAACGGAAGAGGATGAAGAAGAAATGAAAATTGGTGCATTTTAGAAGTTGGTTTGTGCATTGTATAAAATCCAGCTGTCGATGTGTTTTGGGGCAACGATGATGAAACTGGTTCCGCGTTGTATGTTGTTGGATTTTTGGATGAGTGAAAGGGGCATCGTGATTTGGGGTTGTATGGATTCGTGTGACGATGGGACGAAGATGATGAACACTGTTGAGGCAATCGGCGGGAAGAGCAACGTGCAACAAAGAGCTCCGTCGTGGGGCGTCGATTGCGCAAAGAAGACAAAGAAAGGTATTAAAAATTAATTCATTTTATTTTAATTACTTAAATTTTGTGATCTTGAACTAAAATTAGTTTAGAAAAAAAAAATATTGCTAAAACTTTCTAATTTATTTTAAATGCATTAAAAAGAGAAGTTCAATACTTTAGAAACCTAAATTAAAAAGCTTTCCACGGTTAAAATTTTAATTTAATTAGAAATAATTTTTATATAATAGATGATGAATAATATTAGAAGATAAACATCTAATTATTTGAATCAGTTGAAAACTTGAAAAATAAACTCCTAGAAATTTAGAATCTTTTATAAAAAAAGATTGAAATATTAGGCCCTAAAACTAAACTTATAATATTTAAAAGTCTTATTTTGTTCGTAATTAAATTCTTTACGATATGAATAGATTATTTAAATTTGTGAAGATTTTCAAGTGATAAAGTAATATTTTGGAGTTAGTTTAACTCTTAAATATAGTAACTTTATTTTAGTTAGAATGAGATTAAATGAACATAAGTGAATTATTTTTAAAACCTAAATTCAAGTCTTATTGCTTTTAAATTATTTGTTCGGAACTAAATAATTTATTTAGAAATGAATAAATCATAGAAGCTTAGAATATTAATTATTAAAGTTTTTAATGACAGATTAAGAAATTCGAAGAACTTAAAAATTATTTTATTTTAATTATATAAAATTCTAGAATTTAGGAATCACCCAAAAATAGTTGAGGTTGATGTTTAAACTTTATAATTAATTTAGAAATTATTTAAGCTTAAGAATATTTTGGATAAAATTAAATATAAATTAGGAACTTAGAAATTTTTATTGACTATTGAATTTCAGATTTTTATAAATAGCTCGAAGGAAAGCAAGGAAGCCCTGAAGATATGGGAAATTAGGTGGGTATGATTTCCTTGCTCATACCTATTATATGGATTTAAAATTCAAAACATTTGTTTGAATAGTTCTAAGTTATTAGAATTTTATTAGAAAATTAATTGAAATTGTTGATATGCTTGAATGATGTGTGATGAATGATTATTTAATTATTGCACGCATGAAGAGGAAAACATGCACTTAGACCTCATCATTTATTCATGTAAACTGTTAATTTCAATAGCATGCATTATTTGATTAATTTTCTATTGTATTGTGTGATGCTTGGTGTGAATGAACTTGTATGTGAAACTAAAATAAGACGAAGGATTATTAAGAATTCACGTACCGGTGCGATCGACGAGCCTGAAGCGGATCGAGGTGGCATCTCTTATATGTCACCGCTTGAGATTGATTAGCTACAAGGCGGATCGTAGGTATTCCTAACCTTGAGCTACCTGCGACAGCTCGAAGTATTTGGGAGACGGTACGAGCCATGGTAAGTACTCTCTCTTAGACTGTGATACTGAGATATGACTACTTTTAGATGGTACTTGAGACCTTCTACGATTACTATTAGATTAGATCACGGGGAATACCGAGAGGCATCTCAACCCTCTTCCGGTCTCAGACTTCGACCAAAACTAAATGAATGTTTGAAACGCCTAATGTTTGAAAGTGTTTGTAATGTTTTGGGTTTTGATTTGTATAATGCGTGTGATGTGTATGAATGATCCATTGGGCTTTCGAGCTCACTCCCATTTCATTTTTCAGGTACACATGGACGTAGAGTATTGTAACCTACGTTAGAAGACCTTCACCTTGGATTGGAAACCTCATGAGGGAGGTTATCCGAGATAGGAGGATTAAAGGTTCTACGTATTTTGTAACAGAACGACATGTATGTTTTTCTTTGAGTTTAATACCATTGTTCTACTGTATTTCTTTTGATTTATATTTCAGTCGCTCATGTTATTAAACGAAGTTATATGTTTAGCAATTATTGTTTTAAAAAGAAGTTTTTGAAGTGATTCCGCTGCGTAATTTGTAATTTGTGATTTATGATTTTTGATTTAAGTTTGTGTTTGTTTAACTGTGAAAATTCGGTAAACACAATGAAAGTTAATTTGAATTGTTATCTTCTACAAAATTATGTTTTCAAATACATTTCTTTGAGAATAGTTATCATGGACTTGAATTTGAAGAAAAAGATTTTTGATAGAAGGAAAAATTTTTAGTAGCATTCCAATTCTCAACGGGCGACGACCCATAACACGTGACGGGAGGTCCGATTGAGAGTCGAAGTGTTACAAATATGGTATCAGAGCCCAGTATTATGATACACTGGGCTAGACTTGAGTTCACCGAATCTGATTTTCACTGAATTGAAGATTTTCATCGGATTTGATTTTTACTGAAAAATGAATTTTTCGTTTGAATTGATTTCTTCGACAAAGGATTTAAAGAAGTGGATAGGATTTGGTTTTTCACGGGAAATGGGTTTTGAATTTAATCTTGAAGGGCACTTGATGATGCCAACATATTTAAGTACTGTTATTGATGTGACCTGAGTAGAGGTAGTGATTTCTGATAGTTGACCTTTTTCAGGATAAAGGTCCCTGAAGGGCTGATCTGGTTAGATCTTCTTCTGCAGAAGTATGTACCAGAGGGTTGACCTTTGTGTTGACTAAAGTCTTAGAAGGTTTCATTATTATTCTGAAGCTATGGGAGATAACCATGTTGTGGGCATCTTCTTAGTAAATCCTTGAATCTCTTCCAAGCTTCATAAAGGGATTCAAAGTCAGGCTGCTTGAAGGAACTGATTTCACCCCTAAGTTGGTGAACCTTTATTGGGGTGAAGTACTTTTGTAAAAAATTTTGACCCATATCCTCCCAAGTAGTAATGCTTCCTGATAGAAGAGTTTGCAACCATGTCCTAACTTTATCCCTTAGAGAAAAAAGGAAAAGCCTCAACCTCAATTGATCCTCAGTCACACCATTCATCTTTACAATATCACAAATCTCCATGAATGAGGTTATATGTGCCATATGATCCTCAGTGGCCATACTCCCAAACTGTTGTTGCTGCACCATTGTGATCAAAGAGGGATTTAACTCAAATGAGTTCAGATGTGCCATATGATCCTCAGTACCCTCCAGACTGGTTTTGAATTATTAATTTTCTTTATGGATTAGACTTCGGTCACATAGGCCATGTTTGAATATTTTAGTTGGAAACTTGTCCACGTTTATTTAAAATCAATCGTAGAAGTTAATTTCTTAACTATTGATGACTGCTGCATGTTTCCATGCGTTGTTCCTTTGTGAGTCTAGGAGTTTAAGTATTTATTTATATGAGTTCGGGTATGTCTAGATGATGTTTAATAAGAATTGAAAATGTGAGAATAGTAACATTCTGGTTCTCGGCAGATGATATTTGTGCCGACATTTAATGACGCATCTCTCATCCGTGACAGAAACGAAGGACCGAAAACTGGGGTGTTACATACTATCATGCTACCCAACAGACCCTAGTAGACACCATTGAGGAAGACCATAATATGGTTGTTTTGCCATACGAGGACCCTATTAATAGACCCTTGATGTAATGCAATGTCTTCTTGCCACCAAAATAAAGGACATCATACTCCTGAAATGAATAGTGCCCTAGCAGTGGAACCGAAAAACATGGAGTTGTAAGCTTCGGATCAAAATTAGTCAGTAGCTTTCTCTTCCAGTCAATTTCAATGATTGTGATTTCTTAGAATTGTCGAGGTGCTGCGAGCACCAACACCTTAGAGATTTATAGGAGGTGTGGAAGCCAGATATTTGTTGTATCCTAGAGACAAGATGTGATATTCCAAATTATGGTTTTCGAAACCACTCCCACATAGTAGAGAAATACATTATTCCTACTCATGGTTTAAGTGAAGGATTAGTTGTGTGTTGGAATAAGTCCACTGTCACTTTCCAAGTTCGTTGGAAACTGGACTTCCTAGTGGGCGGCACTATAAGCTATTGCATAGGTCATACCTTCCTGCTTTTTTCTGTCTATGCTCACCCAAACCCAAGAATTAAAATGGACCAATGGGAAACATTTAAAAACATTACCATGGAATTAACTATTTCGTGGATGGTAATAGGGGATTTCAATGATATTACTGTGGCTTCGAAAAAGATTGGAAGACGATTTGATGCAGAGACCTCAATTTTCTTGGTCCAACCATCACCAAGGACCAAACTTAATTAAGGAAAGGCTTGATTAGGTTCTCTGCAGCATAGATTGGAGGGAAATGTTTCCTTCAGCCGAAGTGAGACATCTTCCAAAACCTTATTTGGATCACTGCCCCATTCTTCTTCATTCGATGCCAACTAGGACCTATATTACCTACAGGCCGTTTAGATTCGAAGCAGCTTGGTTATTTCATGAGAACTTCATCGAGCTTATGCACTTACGCTAGGCGCATCCCTCTCCTAATCTTGTTACTAAGCTTATAGTTCTTACTAAAATTTTGAAGCACTGGAACCAAACTACTTTTGGCAATATTTTTCAAAGAAAGCGGGTCCTTAAAGCGCGTATTGTGGGGATTCAGAACTTCTTGAGTGTAACAACCCGGGCCCACTACGTATCGATACTATCCCTACCTTAGCCACCACTGACTAGGTGTAGGATTTTGTCTTTTGCAAGACTCAAACCTGAGTCTCCTAAAAGCGCTCGACACTCGTAAAGCTCGCAATTGCTCATTTAGCCCAAACACCACTCTAATGTTAAATCGATATGGGATATTACAATCTACCCCCCTTGGAGCAGTCATGTCTTCATGACTCACACCTCCGTCACACTTAGAGTGGCTATGGTATCATTTGTAACAAGTCGGGCCCACTACGTACCGATATTGCCCCCACCTTAGCCACCACTGACTAGGTGTAGGGTTTTGTCCTTTCCTAATATTTGTTAGACAAGTGGCATAAACATCCATTAAAAGGATGTTGAGTGGGACAAAGATGTGACGTATGAGTGTCATGCAAAACCAGTTAGACTGTAACACTCCGCCTTTCCTAGACCCAATCATCATTAAGGCAATATTACAAAAATGCTTTTATGGAAATAATATTCTCAAAGTGGTTCATAATTCGATATTAGGGTTCTTGAGAAACAGACCTAGTACTTATTTTCTCAATCAACATCTACATCATAGTCTAAATAGATAATAAAATAAACCTTGTCATTTTTAAGGTATCTTAATTAACAAATCATGACATCCAAATACTGATATATCAAGAGAAATTAATTGTTGTGTTTAATTATTCCTTAGGCATTCGTATAAATCAAATAAGTATTACTTCATTCAAATAAGTATTCATGTGTTCAATCCTTAGCAAGATATATATTAATTTGTTTAATTACTTATACTAACTCACTACTCAAATTAGGCCCGATGAACATGTTATACAACTCCAAAAAAAAAAATGTAAATAACTTCTGATAGGTCCCATGCTTGACTACTAAACAAAATATAATTCAAAATTATTTTACGCGAAAGTGTGACGATCTTCAGAGGGCTGGTATTGAGATGAACAGTAAACATCATAAAAGTAATATACCTTGCACTAGTGAATCATATCAATGTATTATAAATATCATAAAAGTCAATATACTTAGCACTTAAACACTTAGCAATCATTAGACGATTCAAATATTAAATTGTTTATAGTTATTGTTCAGACCAATCATCCCAAACGGACACCTAATGGTTGGTTATCTAATTTGGACCCATTTACGGAGTGATGTGACTATCACATCAGTCCAACTATGAACAAATTAGGATCATTAATCATATAAATGGCTAAGGCCACATCCATCAAGGGTTAGGGACATCCGTGATAACAGCTAATGGTCGGTTACTGTCTTGAAACCATAATACGTGGTTCAAATCTTTATTATCTTTTCATTAATGGAACACGTGTAGACCTTGTCATATTGAAAAAACATAGATTTGGAGACAATAGATATTCAAAACTAGAAAAGTCTTACCTATAGGATATTCGACCATGAAAGACCTATGAGGAAAATGAGGATTGACATCAGGTTTTGAGGAATGGAGAATCAAATCAAATTTCTTAGATATTATACTTGACGACTTAGATATATAATGTAGAATGAGACAGAGAATCCAAATCAAATTTTAGGGCAACTAGAGACAATAATATGTACAACTGAAAATTGTTTAGTCTGAATCTAAGACTAAAGTGAACCTATATTTTTGGACCTTATGTGGGATGGGCCATATAGGACTTTAGGGTGTGCGAGGATACTTGAACATAGAGATTGATAGGTCATGTTTGGTGAATGAATATCACTTTGAAAGAACTTGTATTGAGATGTTGTTCACTGGGTTGGGACAGTTGGGCATATCAATACTGGATACACCTCTATCGATTGGACATTTGGGCATTGTTTGGGTGTGATAAATTTCTTTATGGAGATCTTTGTCATCGGACTAGAGTGGGATGGAATACTTGAACCCAGAGGGCTTTAATTGAAGTTTAGAGATTTCATCGTGTCATTATATGTGCTTATATAATATTTACATTATTATCTATTATGCTTGTTTACCCTCAAGTACTTTACCTTCTGACAACCGATGATCGTTGCCTGAATGAAGATCGGACATGTCAATTTGAACAAGAACTTAGACAATAAATTTTAGGCTTACATAGAAATTGATAACTTAGAAACTTGATCTAGAGTTACCATAAAATGAGAACTACGAAAATGAATAGGCTCATAACTTATAAATCACCCCTAACTAAATTATAACGCAAGACTTTGATGGATATTTTGAAGAATATTAGATTAATATTAGATATAGTCATATATTATCAAGTATGCTTTTGCGAATTTTGAAGGTAAAATGTGTTTAATGGGGGATAGATTGTAATACCCTAGGTAATTCTACGAATTTTAGAATAAAATATTAATAAAATAATTAAGATAACTTTTAGTGATTAAACATAATTAGAGTATGAATGATTAAATAATCTAAATTAATAATATTTTTTAAAAAAATTAACATGAGCGCCTTATGTTTAAAAAAATAAAATAAATTAATTTTGAGATATAACTTTAAATAAATGAAGATAAAAATGTTTATCACTCGTAAAAATGTCTATCACCTTATATTTTGAGATCTTAATGAAATAAATCAAGTCATGTTTCATGACGGTTGACAATTAGTAAATTAAAGAGAATTAAAAGACAACTTTTTAAGGGAAATGAACAAATTAATTAACAAATATAAAAATAAAAATGTAGACTATGAAAATTACAAAAAAAAGTAAAGTAAAAAAATAGGATGAAATACACATAATTAAAATAATTTTTTAAAAAAAGAAACTTTAAAACAATTCTGGAGATATGATCCAAAATTACATACTTTCAAAAAATAAATGAATATATATATATATATATATATATATATATATATATATATATATATTAATATT
>JAJIYU010001321.1:0-37112 GCA_030144865.1 Tinospora cordifolia | reverse complement strand
ACATGTTTCTCTACTGAATTTCACAATTTATTTTCATCTTGTTTACCTTATTTTCTGAGTTTTAATCAATTTAAATCAGTTTTAATCTTGTCTTGATAAAATTGAGATCTTTGTCAACTTTGGTGTTAAAGAAAAGTCAGCCACCATTAGTATTCCCTGAGGACGATACCCGGACTTTCCGGATATTACTACAAGCGATCTCGTATACTTGCGGGTACGCTAACAGTGACTAATAAGATTAAAAATTCCTCTAGTCTGATGAGATAAAGAACTAGGGTACTTTCAAATAGTTTGCATACTAGGTTTGTCCAAAAATTTGACTTTGCCAGAATTATTTAGTTTTAGGTGAATTGGGAGTTTAAAATTTGAGAAAAATGAGGAGTGGAAACCATAATACAAGTGGAGACAACTTCCCATAGACTCTTGAAGTAATCAAATCTATTTTGAGCACTGTTTAGGAATGACTCTAGGAGGAAAATGATGTAGGCCATCATTGTTTGAGTTCTAGCCTAAAAGCCAGTCCCAACACTTAATAATCCTTTGCAACCAATTCTAAGCCTTAAAGGCTATTTTCTTGTTATGAACCTGAACAGTATATGTAAACACTTTATCCCAGTATACATATCTCAATTGAAACCTATTTGTGTACACTCATGATTATAATAATAATTATTCTCATGATGTGAAAGAAGGAAGGGATGCATATATTGAGATATATATATATATATATATATATTTTAGTTTTGCTTTTGTTTTTTTAATAGTTATATATTTATATAGTATTTTAGTATTATCAATGAAAGTTGAGCTTCCTGCTTTGATGTGAGTATATATGTGGATACAAATTAGAGTGCATGTGATTAAATAAGTTTAGGGGAGCTGTGAAAATAAGGTTGAAGGTATAAACAAAGAAAAACAAAGGAGTATACAGAGAAGATCAAGCTATAATGAGAAAATCAAACAAAATGGGTTGTTATTATTGTTATGGGTTGTTATTATTGCTATTCGAGAATCCTTATTGATATAGTTTTAAAACCAACAATCATTAGTTTTTAGTTTGATTTTCATTTAAAGCATTCAAACTTTGATTTGAAGCCTTAATAAAATCAACATTGAAATTAGATTGGGATTTGAGATTGTTAGACTAAATCATTCCCAGATGACAATATCTGGTTATATACCGTGTATCACTATTGTGATCTTGTAAACTTGCAATGATCCCAACACTGACTTTGATAGTGTTTAAAAAATCATGGAAGACCGATGGTAGATGCACACTTGTGCTCACACATAAGTGATATGTTTGACTATATTTGTACAACCATTGTAGAAAACATTTTAGAACACTTATAGCCACTGATATCAATCCATATCAATAAACATTATACACTTTTAGGATCATCTTTGAGCATGATAAAGAAGGCCCCAAGCCCATACATATAGACCTTAACGTAGTTAGCTTTTAATGCATGAAAATCCCTCATAATAACCAAACAGGTATATAAATTTTGCAATAACCTGAAAATTAATAGATATTACTCACTTTTCAGCCACCTTAAGAAAATGTAATACCTTGAAATCTCACGATTGCACACATGTCGCAATTAAAATAAAAATATAAAATGATCAATTAAGAAATAAAATAAATGTTTTGATTATATGTATGTGATGTAAACTTTGGTTAAAAATATAAAATGAAAGGCATGTTTGTAGAGAAATGAGGATTCATAATAAAAATAACAAAGAGAAATGCTTGCTACATCTTCATTTGTGGGTGAGTAGGAATTGAAAAATATATACAATAATAATAAATATTATTATTTATGCTATGGTAATAAATTGAGATGGTGAAGGTTATTTGACAATTATAGATAAAATATAAATAAGTCTTAGACAAACTACAATGATGATAAATGAATAAACATTGTAAAAATGAATAATAGTCTTTACAATATGCACAGAGAATAGAATTTTAAAAATTAATAATATATGTAGATACGAGGCTCGCGAAACAACATAGCCATAGAAAAGAAAAATATATGTGGGCCGCGAGATAGTAGGAATCAAAAAAAGAAAAAGAAAAAATAAAAATAGCATGATGCTTGCAAGGGTATGTAGAAGCGAGAAGTGTGAAAAAGAAATAAAGGAATTAAAATCATATTTTATTTAAATGGATGCATAACCTATGGTTTGGAAAATAAAAAACAAATATTGGTTGATAATGTTGGCGGATTAAAATCAAAGATTGGTTTGAGAAATAAATCAAGTATTGGATGATGGAAAAAAAAAGAAAGCTTGCTCTTCAAGTTTTATGGCAAGAACAAAAGGAAAGAAAAAAAAAATTTGCGTGCTTTGTTTTTGGTGAACAACAAGAACAAGAAGAAAAAAAATTAGGGTAGTTTTGGTGTGACGATCAAACAAAGAAGTAGATTCTAGAGGGTTGCGATTTGTGTGTTGTTGTTGTGCCTAGATGAAGAGGAAAAACATAGAAGAGAAGCTGCGGGGTGTTGCTCATGCGAATAAGAATGAGCTGGCACGTTCTTAAGCTTGACGAAGAAGATGAAACCACAGTTATGGTATTGTGAATCGCGCATGGAGAGGAAGAACAAACAGTAGCTCAATCTATTGGGTGTTGCTGTGATTTGCGAATAGAAAAGAAGAACGAAGCACAAAACTAGTGTTGTAGGGCATTGTGGACGAAGAACGTAGCTACATTGCATTTTGTGTGTGTTGATGCGTGAAGAAGAAGAACAAAAAAGATATGGTTGCTTGCTATCTATTTCCTGTGCAAAGAAGACTAAGATGAAGATAAACACGAAGTTGAAAGAGGAGGGAAGAAAAAGGGATGAACAACAAGAGAGGAATCATGTTTTTGAGCTCAGATCCAAACTGCCAATGTCCAGAAACCATGTTTCAGCTATCTATGTTCGCACCATCTGAGTTTGAAAGGGGTTCAAGCATCTTCAAACCCTCTCTGTGCTAATTTTGAACTCAGATTTGAGGAGTGATGACCTATATTTTGTTCTTACATAGAATGTCCATGGATGATGCCCTAGTTTGGGATTTTTGCAAAGAAAAAAATACAAAAAATTGAACTTCAGTTGTTTGTTTGAGGGATTTTTAAGAAGGTTTTGGACTGATTTGAACCCTTTCAATTTTCTTTCAGACCACATCTGTGATGAACAAGTTTGCGAAGGGGTGTTTAAGGGTTTAGATGCTCAAAATTGTTCCGAGCAAGGTGAACACATTTTCTTACATAAGACCATGAATTTTTATATTTCAGTTGTGTGTATTTTTATGTTGGATGTGTATTGTTTGGATTTACAACATGTTGAGGGCACCGAAGCTCATTTTGGAGGGGTTTTTGAATAGAGGATCAATTGTCAAAAGGTATAAAAGTTTGTTTTCTTGATTTGGAGTTGCAGTTAGTTCAAATGAATTATTTGAATGATTTGGATTGTGAAGAACAAAGTTGCGAGGTTACGAAACCTCAAGTGGAAAAAGAGAAATTTTGGAACCTCTTTATCAAAGGATTTTCGGTAGTTATAATTCTATTCCGTTTATGAATGCTTTTATATTGTTATGGCATTTTGGTGTTTAGAACCTTTGCTTCTATTGTAAATTATTTATTTAGTTGGATGTGGATGACAGTGAATATTATCGAAGTAAAAGGAGTTTGGAGATTTATTTTAAAAATTCATTATTTGATTTGTTGAAGGTGAAGAAAATGATTTAGTGGTTTTATTTTGTTCGTAACAAATTTACTTATGATATGAATAGATTATTTGAATTTTTGGAATGCTGAGAATAGGTCAGAGTACTCGGGAACTTCCAAAACAAAAATTGGAAATTTTGGAGCTTTTAAAAAGGTTTGAGTTTTAAACTCTTATTTCTCTCTGGAATATTTATTTGTGATTATAAATCTTCTGCTTTGATATGGATGTGAATGAATGATGGAAAAATATCGAAGTTCAGTGGGTTGTGGACATTCAAAGATCAAAAAATTTAATTTAATTAATACTTAGATGCGAATATTGTAATGTAGGAATGATCTTGTTTAGATAGAAATAATTATTTGAAAATTATGGAGATTCTTGAATGTTTTATTAGGTGAAAATTTATTTTATTTAAATTTGAAAGGAAGTATGAACTTAGAAAGAATTACTATAACGAATTTTATTGCAGATTTATATTTTTAGAATGAATCCTAGTGATAGACGGAGATATAGGAAATCTGAAAAATCTCAGGTGGACAGGATTTCCTTGCTCACTTGTATTATTTAGATTTTAATCTAAAACATAATTGTTAAGTAGTTTTATGATCTATTATATGCATGTTCTGATTTTTGTTCGCTTGATTGAATTGAATGAAGATACTTGGTGTCAGATTAATCGCTCTTATTTCATTTCATGGATTTCATCTCCATTTTCCATATATCTATGAACACTACCATCGTGAATAGTATTGTTGTATGGAATGACTTGATTGATTGAGAACTTAAAAGAAGATAAATGATTTTAAGAATACAATTGCCAATGGGATATATGTATCCATCGAGCACATTGTGGTCTCCTCGCAGTGAATAGCTAGAGGTGCATCGTAGGTAGCCCCACTCTTGACACTGTATTACTTAGTTAAGAGTACTTGGAAATGAATAATGGATGTTTAGCATTATTTGTTTCTGAGATGGTGGATTCCAAGGGTATGGCTGAGCTTAGCGTACCTGAATACACCAGGTATGGCTGTGTAGTGTACCTGGACGTTTGTGTATATTATTGATTGATGATTGATTTAAGGGCCCCAAGTAAGGCTGTGCAACATACTTGAAATGTGACGCAACTAGAATTGATGTGTTTATTGTGTATGGTTGGACAATTGTAGCGTACACCTATTTGTGAGATACAATTTAGCCTAGTGTATCATGGCATTCTAGAATTGATAGGGAATTCTAGGAGATTATCTCCTTCAGACTTAGGTTACAACAAACTAATCTATTGTGTGAAATGACTAATGGTTTGAAAGTGCTTGCATGTTTTGGTTTGATCTTTATAATGCTTGTGATGTGTAGGGATGACCCACTGAGCTTTCGAGCTCACCCAAACTTTATTTTTCAAGTATCCATAGGAGAGATGTACACTAATTTATAGAGGTCTTGAAGCATAACTGGAAGACCCTCTAAGAGGTTGACTTGATTTTACTTTGGCATGTATTTTGATGTAAATATTGAATTAGGCATGAGCCTATTTGGTTTTAAGAGGTATTTTACTTTTAAATTCCCATGTTTTAGTCTTTGAATAGGAATTGTCATACTTTGACTATTTTGAAATGGACATTGATGTTTTAAATTTTGAAATTTGTTCCGTTGCATTATTGTATTTGAATTAATTGTTCCATGCATACATATAGGTTTGCATATAAGTGGGAAACAGGAAAAGAAATTTGACTACTCCGACTGTGAGGAAAGGTTACCCGATGATTCATTCTAGGGAGTCCGGACTTGAGGTCGGGGTGTTACAAAAAGTGGTAGCTTGCCCTTACAAAATATTACATGAACACATAATCGAATAACCTTGGATAATGGTTCAAACTATGGCCTTATGTAATAAATAAAAGGCCACTTGTAGGAATTGGGAATTTCAGATCCTAGAACATGATTTGTAGAGCCCTAGATTGAAATAAGTGCCTAATAGAATCACGTCTGGGCTTAGAGGTAATGGCTGTTTAGTGTTATCTTGTCTGTGCTATGAGGTAGTGGCTGTTTAGTATTATCTCTGAAGTCACTTCAAGTATTAATGGTTTTGAAATTATTGAATGTTTTTCACTAAAAACATATTTTACCATATTTGTTTGTCACTGGTAATGAGTTTTGAACTTAATTTTGAAAAAAACATTAGATGATGCCAACATACTTGAGTACTGTTATTGATATGACATGAGTATAAGTAGTGATCCCTGATAGTTGACCTTCTCTCGGGGTAAAGATCCCTGAAGGGTTGATCTGGTTAGATCTTCTTCTTTGAAAGTATGTACCAGAGGGTTGACCTCTATGCTGACTAAAGGTCCTAGAAGGTTGCATTACTATTTTGGTATTGTCCAAGATGATAGCACTTGGGATCGATGGTATCACTTAGGCATGAAGTTAACTAAGTCAACTGTGCATTGCATGGAAACACTAAACTCAAGTGGAAACCGAGTGTTGCCACGAATGGCATAGTAGGTCATAATAAATTAAAAGATTTTAGGGCATAGGTTAGAGATGGATAACGTGTTGAACGCACACTTGTTTGGTCAGGACCCCAGTTTGGTAGGAGCTTATATCTCTAGTCTCTATGTAAGATGGGATGCTTAGAAATTTGGGGGTATGGAGGAAACTTGAACTCGAAGAATGACGGACCTTATTTGATGAGTGGTCAGTTTCTTTGGCTGAATTTGTATGCACTGTGTTGTACTAGGATGGGGCAGTCCAGCATGGTGGGTTTTGCATCAGCCTTAAAAATCAAGACACTTGCACCATTGTAATGGGTATAATGAAAATTTTAAGTGGAAGTCTATGTGGAAGGGCGAGTGTTAGCGACTCCGCAAGTGTACGGGATCGCAATAGTAATAACCGGTGAGACCGGGTGTCGTCCTCAGGGAAAAAGGATTGGTTTGTGATTTCAAATCCCAAATTTACTGTCGATCAAGGTTTTATCAAGACTATACTGAATGTGATTGAATTAAACTGAAAATTAGAAATTGCTTTAAACAAAAGTAATAGTTAATTGTAAGAAATCAAAGTATGGACATGCCTAGGATAGTGACTGCCGCTGCATAGTTTGCAATCCTTCGTTGTAGTTATGAATTACTTAATCCATGAGTTATTGCATCAATAGCTAAAACCCTTTCCTTGGTATTTCAACATTCACTAGATTTGTTTTGTCAAACCCTCTTCTGAGGTGTTCACTTAACAACCTACGTGTTATGTTCAACAAGTCCTGTGCAACTCCCTAGATTGGTCATTAATCTCCCGGTAAATCAACCGGTCTAAGTCCAAATTGTGATATCCACCCTTTAGGCTTCTCTCCCGAGATAGACCAAAGTATTAAGTTCAAAACATCTTTGGCCAGTAGACGTAAGGCTTTAAGTCTACACAATAAAGAATGGAGTCTATAACTAAATAATGACAATTAGATATCACAAACTATGCATCGAACATCACATCCCAAACAATAAATCTGATTAGCTAGACATATACATCTGTGGCCAGTAGACGTAAGGCTTTAAGTCTACACAATAAAGAATGGAGTCTATAACTAAATAATGACAATTAGATATCACAAACTATGCATCGAACATCACATCCCAGACAATAAATCTGATTAGCTAGACATGAATTCAAAAAAACTCATAAAATTAAATTCAAAGGAGCAATACATACTCAGAACTCTTAAACAATCTTCAATTCTCAATGAAAATCTAGTTTTTCATGCCCTAACAGCCGTACAGTGATTTCTTCTCAATCTTCGGTCTCTTTAACTCTAATTACCCTTTTCTATTTATAGTCCCACACTAAAAAACCTAAAAAACATGAAAATCTCACTAATCAATCGAATGACCGCGGTCAATGATTTTTATGTCAAAACCCAGAAATTCTCTATGTTCTGTCCACTGCGGTCTGTCTTGTTTCTGTGCAAATCATGTTCTAGTGACCGCGGTCACTAGTGCATTGTGTACTGATTCTGTTCTTTTGCTGTTACCGTGGTCTTTAGTTCTTGGACTGCGGTCTATTGGTATTTTCTCTTAATTCCATCTCTTATTTGCCTTCTTCTAATGCATTCTTCCTGTGTGCTTCAACTTGTATCCTGTAATACACTCAATTCCTTTCCCAGACATCATTTTCTCATAAAAGAATATCAAAACTATAGAAAATAAGGCTTAAAAGTTATTAAACAATGTAAATCCCTAACTACATGCAACTATTGCTAATTATGCAATTCTTTACTTCTATTCTCCCTTATTTCTTATAAAATGTAACATTTTACCTATTCTAATGTTAGTTTGCTATGCAACTAACAAATGCCCCCAAACTTAGACTATTGTTCATCCCCAAACAATGATTCTAATCTAAAATTAACATGTCATGCCATATAAAATTTAAATTATTTTTCACTCATCATTGTAACCTCAATTTTCCATTCCTATAGCTTATGACTCATTAACACTTCCTTAGGGTCATTCAGATTGTCTAGATTTTCAGTTCATCCTTTTTTCTTTCTCAACTTCACCCTTTCATCTGTTAGTATCTCAATTCTCCTAGACTTTGTAAGTAATTTGCAGGTACCATCTCACTCATAGAAATCATTTTCTAATACCTAAGTACACAGACCCTCTCAATTCTCTCTTCTATCTATCTTTTACTTAAGTCAAACTATAGTCAGGATCAGTGGTCTTCCTTTTAGGTTGTAATGTGGTCTGGCTCAAGGTACACGTGTAATAGGAATTAAATCTGACTCATGTGTACACTCATAGCAATAATAACAACCTATTTGTGTCTGATCTATCAAATATATCTTGATCCTTCTATTTAGTCCTTTTTATTCTTGTTCATAATCACAACCTTGTTTTTATAGTTTCCCCAAACTTATTTCATCATCTGTACTCCAAATTATATTCACATGTACACTCATACAAAAGTGGAAAGTGCAGCTATCATTGACAATACTAAAATACAAAAAAAAAAGAATATAACTCTTTTTTTTATTCAAAGAAAAAGTCGAAACTAAAATTGAAAACATATGTATTTCAATGTTAGCATTCCCTCCTTCTTTCACATAATCAGAATAGGCATTATTAAAACAATGAGTGCACACAAATAGGTCTAACTGATATATTCATAAAAGGATAGAGTGTTTATATATATAATGTTTAGGTTCATAACAAGAAAATAGGCTATAAGGCTCAAAATTGGTTACAAAGGATTAGAAATTTTGGGACCGGCCTTTAGGCTATGACTCAAACAATGATGGCCTACTTCATTTCCCTTCTATAGTAATTCCTAAGCAGTGTTCAAGACAGATTTGATTATTTTAAGAGTTGGTGGAAAACTCTCTCCGCTTGTGGTTTGGTTCCTACTCCTCACTATCCTTAGTCTTCAGATTCTTAATCTACCTAAGACTATAGAGATCTGTTAAGGTCAAATTTCAGACAAACCAAGCACACAAACTATTTGAAACTATCGTAGTTCTTTGTCTCATCACATTAGAGGAATTTCAATTTCATAGGTTACTCAGTGAAAATTTTCAAAAATATGACAAGGATCTAGCCTAAGTGACATCTATATGCTCTATATGCTCATGTCCTAACTAATGTGCTCGTGTATTATCACTAAATAAACAATCCTAATATCTAAATGTTATTAGAGAATTTCAATAGCTATACATGAGATATGCCTATAAATATATGCAATTTAGAAGCATTGATGCACACAAAATATGTAAATATAAAGAAAATAAAAATAGACCTGAAATGAACAACCTGAAATGAACTTGAAGAGGAATTTCTTCAGTCCGCACCCCCAAACTTATATTGTGCGTTGTCCTCAAGTGCACATAGAGACGTAAACATGGGCAGGGTAACACATCACATATGTATTCAAAGAAAAAGAAAAAGAAAGAATTAGTCTGGAAATTATGGCAAAATATAGATTAGCATTGGACCAGTGAACTAATAGTCAGAAATAATGCATTAACAGAAGAAAAACAAAAACATAAGAACCACAAAGGTACAAAAGTTTGAGTTTCCAAGAGCAAACAAAAGAGATGCAACAGAAGTATCAAAAACAATGGTGCTCAAAGATCTACACCAAAGACTTCATCCTCCGTAATAAATTCATTGAAATTATCACCACCATCGTCCTCCTCCTCCTCATCATCATCATCTGCAGGGACCACTGGCGGAGGCGGCTGTACTGGAGGTACACAACAAGTCATCTCCATGTAAGGCATGACGCAAGGGGGAGGAGGAAAAACTGCAGCCATATTCTGGTCCTTAAAATGCATCCACTCGGTCATGTATGCCATCCAATGCATCATAGTGTGCTCAGTGGTAGATAGAGATGCAGCAGCGTCTGAAGAGGACTGAGGAGCATCCGCAGGGCGTGTAGAGGCTGAGGCAGGATCAGTAGCAGGTGGAGGAGACCCAGTAGAGGCCCTACACCTCTTGGAAGTGGTGGATGTGAACATCTTCACCGTAATATGATCCTTCATCTTCAATAAAGGCTCTATCTTGTCCCATACGACCCCCGCCTGTCTGCATAATTTTGTAATCAAAGTAGGATGTGGCAGACTTGCATTGGTTCTATCTATAGCAGACCGGATAGAACTAGAGATGAGTGCCCCAATATTAATTGAGAGTTCCTTCATGATGCAGTAAACTAACACCGTTCTCTCTACTGTCACTTTGTTAATGGCCAAAGAGGCAAGTAAATTGGCACAAGCTAGATACAACCAAACCTTAGCCTCAGTCTTGAACATAGTCTTCATGAGGTTGACGAGCTTATTGTTATAGCAAATCCATGATGCTCTGTCAACACACAGTGTTCGAAGAACCTCATCCGAATCAAATCTCGGCAGCAAAGTGTAGTAGTCGTCCTGAGAGTCAGCGGGGAGATCATAGACCTCATTAATAGCAGCGACATTGAATGGCACCCACTTACCACGTACCCAAACTGATGTACCTTTGTGGTTAGGGGCGTTGGCATAAAATTCTTGCACGATTGAGACCACTGTGGTGCTAGGCGCCTGAATCAGCTTCTCCCAATTTCTTGCAGCTATGACAGTATCAATGCCCAATGCACATTCCTCATTTATCAACATGATTCCTCTCTCAGGAATCAAGTGTCTGTTTGAGCGAATTATATTAAACCTCTATTTGGCGTTTGCTGTTTTGAATTTGTTCCTATCAGAGGGTGGAGGAGGAGGTGCTTGTTGCTTCCCTTTAGAAGCAGTCATTTTCATTTAGGGAGGCTGCAAACACAGAGATTAATGGCAAGGAAAACAAAAAAATTCATATATATATAATAACGTGTCAACCATTCAATGAAACTGACTCAACTTATGGTTCTTGTGCATGGTCTAAGTGATATAACATCAAAGTCATTCAATAGGCATTAAACATTGAAACTGGTATTGCTTGTGATATTGAATGACATAAAAACAGATGAAAAGGCACCTCATTACGTGAAACAACACGTCTATAGGCCTAAATTGCTCAAGAACACGGAATTAGGCAAGTCTTAGTGCAAAACTGATTCACATAGTGCATATTTAGAGTTAAGAAGAGAATAATGTGAGTCATTGAGCAAAATCACCATGTAAGCATAAGAGAACACACAAAACATTCCTAAATCATCTAAACACTCAAACAAATGCAAGAAACTAAAGAGAAATCAAAGAAAAACACTTACATTTTAATTGAAAAAGGGTGAAATGCTTGAAATCTTGAAGAGGAATCTCAAAAACCACAGACAAACTCGGATTTTCAACGCAAAAATCAGTAGAATGACCACGATCTGTCATTTAAAAGATGCATGGACCACGGTCCATGTGTCTTTTATATGTTTTAAAAACAAAGACTCAAACTGTGGACCGCTGTTTACAGTTTTACACTGTGTTCAAGGACCGCGGTCCAATTGTGTTTCTCAAAGACATGTTCTGTGGACCACGGTCTACAGAGTGAGGACCGTGGTCACTAGAATGTTGGTCATGTGTTCTGTATGTGGACCAAGGTCAGCATATCATAGACCGCGGTCTACAGTTTGATGGACCCCTTTTACTCAATTCTAAGTGCATAAACACAATTTCTCCCTGAAATCTAACAAACTAAACTCAAAAACATAATCATGCAAACTCCTATAGTGGGTTGCCTCCCACTCAGTGTTAAGTTTAACGTTGTTAGCTCGACGAGGATACGCTGCTTCAATCTTTGAGGAGAACCGTCTCCACCATCTGCTTTGGTCCATTGTAGAATAATCTTCAGTCTTTGGCCATTCACCTAACTTGTGGCCATCCCCCAAACTCTGCACCTCTACTGCTCCATACGGGAAGACTTGAGTGAATAAAAACGGTCTCGAAATCGAGATTTAAGCTTTTTCGAAAACAAACAGAGTCTTGAATTGAAAAGAAGCACTTGCTGCCCAGGTTTAAACTCCTTCTCCATGACTTGATCATGCCATTTCTTCATGCGTTCTCTGTTGATGGTGTTGTTCTCAAATGCTTCTCTGCGAAACTCTTCAAGTTCTACGAGCGGCAACAACCAGTTCTCACCACAAGCCTTCGCATTGAAATTTAACTTCTTTATTACCCAATAAGCCCGATGCTCTAGCTCGCAAGGCAAGTGACAAGATTTCTCATACAATAATTGATAAGGAGACATACCAATGGGTGTTTTAAATGTTGTTCTATAGGCCCACAATGCGTCATCTAACTTCAATGCCCAGTCCTTACGATTTGTACTAACCGCTTTCTGCAATAGTGACTTGATTTCCCGGTTAAACACTTCAGCTTGCCCGTTAGTTTGAGGATGATAAGTTAATGCAACCTTGTACCTCATGCCATACTTGGTGAGAAGGTTGTTGAAGACTTTATTGCAAAAATGTGTTCTTTCATCACTCACTATGGCTTTAGGAGTTCCAAAACGAGAGAAAATGTTTCGTGTAAGGAACTTAAGTACCACTCGTGCATCATTCTTCGTTGTAGCCACCGCCTCCACCCACTTAGAGACATAGTCAACCGCTAGCAGGATATATTGTTTGCCAGCTGATGGTGGAAATGGTCCCATAAAGTCGATGCCCCACACATCAAACAATTCCACTTCTACAAATGAGGTAAGAGGCATTTCATTCCTTATGGAGATGTTTCCTTGCTTCTGACATGCTTCTCAAGTCTCGACAGACTGATAAGCATCCTTCAACATGCTTGGCCATTAAAACCCACTCTCAAGTACAAGTCTGGCTGTTCTTTGATGGCTATAGTTACCATTATAAGGTGAAGCGTGGCAATCATGAAGAACTTTGTTAATTTCAGATTCAGGAATGCAACGACGAATAACCTTGCCGGCACACCTCCGGTAAAGAAAGGGATCATCCCAAAGATAGAACTTACTCTCAAATATGAAACGTTTTAGGCGGCCTTGAGATAGATCTGGTGGTGTGACGCCTGTAGCTTTGTAGTTAGCAAAATCTGCATACCACGGAAGGTTGTCATTTATTGACAAGAGACGCTCATCTAGGAAAACCTCCACTATTCCCTTTGAATCAGGATTTGCTTCATTTGACAGGTGAGACAAGTGGTCAGCCACAACATTTTCTGTACCCTTTTTATCTATTACCTCAATATCAAACTCTTGCAGTAGCAAGATCCACCTTATTAATCTTGGCTTAGCATCCTTCTTTGCAAACAACTGTCTGATTGTCGCATGATCAATGCAGACTTTGACATGTGAGCCCACAATGTATGATCTGAACTTGTCACAAGCAAAAACAACAATTAGCAACTCCTTTTCAGTGGTGGTATAGTTCTTTTGAGCATCATCTAATGTTTTGCTTGCATAATAAATGGCTCTGAACATTCTACCATGTCTTTGTCCCAAAACTGCTCCTACTGCATAATCACTAGTATCACACATGATTTCGAATGGTTCCCCTCAAACTGGTGTTGACATTATTGGAGCAGTTGTCAAGGCTTTCTTAAGTGTGTTAAAAGCATCAACACACTCAGCTATGAAGATAAATTCAGCCTCCTTTTCCAGTAATTGACATAGAGGTCGAGTTATGTGAGAGAAATTCTTGATAAATCTTCGATAAAATCCTGTGGCCCAAGAAACTCCGCACCTTGCGCACTGTTGTTGGTAGTGACAAATTTTCAATGGCTTGAATATTTGCTTTATCAACCTCTAGGCCATTAACAGAAACTCTATGGCCCAACACAGTGTCCTCTCGAGCCATGAAGTGACATTTCTCCTAATTTAGGACTAGATTCTTTTCTTCACACCGGGAGATGACTCGTTTTAGATTTCTTGAGACATTGTTCAAATGTTTCACCAAACACTGAGAAGTCGTCCATGATGTCTTCAATCATATCAGCAAATATTGCCATCATGCACCGTTGGAACATAGCTGGTGCATTGCATAAATCGGATGGCATTCTTTTAAATGCATAAGTGCCATATGGACAAGTGAAAGTAGTCTTTTATTGATCCTCTGGTGCAATGACTATCTGGTTATATCCTGAATATCCATCCAAGAAATAGTAGAAATCATAATTGCAATACGATCCAGCATTTGGTCCACAAAAGGTAAAGGGAAATGATCTTTATGGGTTGCCTTATTCAGCTTCCGATAATCTATGCAAACACGCCATCCAGTTGTTGTTCTTGAAGCTATTGATTCTCCTTTTTCATTTATAACTACAGTCATTCCACCTTTTTTTAGGTACAACGTGAATTGGGCTAACCCATGGTGAATCTGATATAGCATAGATAATTCCAGCTTTTAGCCACTTCATAACTTCTTTCTTCACCACTTCTTTCATAATAAGATTGAGCCTTCGTTGATGTTCCATTGTTAGTTTATGTGAGTCCTCCATTAAAATTTTATGCATGCAAATGGCTAGACTTCTCCCCTTGATATATTCAATTGTCCATCCTAATGCTGATTTGTGCACTTGCAACACCTTAAGCAACTTCCCTTCTTGAACAGGTGAAAGTGATGAGGAGATAATGAATGGAAGTGATTTATCCTCATCCAAAAATGCATACTTCAAATGCTCTGGAAGCTGTTTCAACTCTATTTCCTTAGGCGGCTCTTGAACAACTTCAGATGGCTGATTTTCAGGCAATTGATCCTCTTTACTGTGGAAACCTGGTGTGCTTGTTTCTAAAGCTAGCACCACAAGCTGTTCTTCTACTGTCATGACCTCAGGAAACGTCAATGAGCAAGAGAAGCTTCCCACCAACTCATCTTGTGAGCTTAGTGCCTCCACCACCTTGCCAATGTAAGAGTTTAGGATCTCCACCCTGTTGCATTCATGTAAGTCACTAGGATATTGCATTGCCTTGTAAAGATTGAAGATCACTTTCTCATCATTAACTCTTAAAGTTAATTCTCCCTTGTGTACATCAACGAGTGCATGACCGGTAGCTAGAAATGGTCTTCCAAGGATAAGTGGTATTTCACCATCTTCTTCCATGTCTAGAACCACAAAATCCACTGGAAATATGAACTTATCTACCTTGACCAACACATCTTCAACCACTCCTTTTGGATATGTTAAAGACCTATCAGCTAGTTGAAGAGTGATGGTTGTTGGTTTGATTTCTGTCATTCCCAACCTTTTACATACTGCCAAAGGCATCAAATTTATGCTTGCCCCGAGATCACATAGTACCTTCTCAAAAATTTTAGACCCAATATTGTAAGGTATAGTGAAACTACCTGGATCTTTCAACTTTTGAAGAAGCTTCTTCTCTAGGATGGCACTACATTCTTTAGTGAGCTTGACTATTTCAAAATCCTCCAGCTTCCTTTCTTGGACATGATCTCCTTCATAAACTTTGCATAATTGGGCATTTGTTGCAAAGCTTCAGCAAATGGAATGTTTATATGGATTTTCTTAAACACCTCCAAAAATTTAGCAAATTGTTCATCCATCTTCTTTTTCTGAAACCTTTGAGGAAATGGTAAAGGGGGAATTTCAGAAATCTTGCTCTCTTGATTTGCTCTTACCTTGACCTTCCCTTTTGATGTCGATTCTTCATGTTGACCTATGGATGACTTTTGCACATCCATCTCATTGCTAACATCTCCCTCAGCTTCAATAGGTAGTGTACTTGGATTTGGTGGACCAACTACCTCTTTGCCGCTCCTAGCAGTCAACACCTTGCAGCTCTCCTTTGGATTTACTTGGGTATCACTCGGAAAAGAGCTCCGCTACTGGTTTGACACTATTTGTGCCAATTGCCCCACTTGTGTTTCCAGATTTTTAATCGTGGCATTAACGTTTCCCACCTGGATTTCAATTCTTGAAACTCTTGTGTCATTTTTATCAACCCTTCCAGTCAACTCTTTGAAGAACCTTGAATGCATATTCATCATTTCATCAAGTTTATCCTCCAAAGATGGCTTTTTCTCTTGCAAAGGCTGTTGATTGACAAATCCTGGTGGCATTTGAGCATTTATGTTATTTGCATATGCAAAATTATCATGGTTCCTCACACCCGGATGATAGTACTTTGGGACATTATACCCCCCAGCTGGTGCTTGATACCCACTAAATCTGTTCATTGCATTTATCTATTCGATTGAAGCTTTTCCATGATAAGATGACTTACTCGCTTCAGGGATTGACTATACTTGTTGATGTTGTTGAAGTTGTGCTCCACTACTCTTTTCTTCCACCAAATTCAACCTATGGGTCATAGCAGCAATTTGGGCATGCAAAGCACTAATCTCATCAACTTCATGAATTCCTACTCTTTTTGCTGTACTTCTTTCTATACCATGTCCATAAGCATTGGCTGCCATGTCTTCAATCAGTTGAGTTGCATCTGTGGTTGACTTGCCCATCAAAGATCCTGTAGCTGCTGAATCTTCCAAGGTTCTTGTGGGTGGTGTAAGTTTACTGTAAAACATCTGAATTTGAAGCCAAGGTAGATATCCATGTTGTGGGCAACGCCTTAGTAAGTCTTTAAATCTCTCCCAAGCTTCGTAAAGAGATTAAAAATCAGATTGTTTGAAAGAGCTAATCTCCCCTTGCAACTGATGTACTTTGGCTGGTGTGAAATACCTTTGTAGAAACTTCTGGCCCATTTCTTCCCAAGTTGTGATGCTTCCCGGAAGTAGGGTTTGCAGCCAACTTTTTGCTTTATCCCTTAAGGAGAAGGAAAACAGTCGTAGCCTAAGCTGATCTTTAGTTACTCCATTCATTTTGACTGTATCACATATTTGCATGAAGGAGTTTAGATGTGCCATTGGATCTTCCACCGTGGAGCCTCCAAACTGTTGGTACTGCACCATGGTGATTAAGGACGGTTTCAACTCAAAATTGTTTGCATTGATTGGTGTCCTTGCCATGCCTGAGTAGTTGTTGTTTAAGACAGGTTTGAAGAAGTCCCGTAATGATGCGTCCCCATTGTCACCAAGTCTCGAACTACCACTTTCAGCCATGTTTGATGCACGTTCTTGAGCCTCCAACCGAATTTGACTAATTGTTTTCAGCAAATCTGAATCGTAGGGGTCACAAGGACGTTTACTCATACAAACCTGAAATACAAAAACACAAACAGATCAAGTGTATTCAATGTATTCTTTACTAATGATAAGAAAAATCAATTAATAAGTAATAATAAAATAATTTTTTTTTCTTAACTAAGACCAAACCAAATTCAACTGGTTTTAAAAACACTAAACACCGTTTTTCCCCAGCAACGACACCAAAAACTTGTTAGCGACTCCGCAAGTGTACGAGATCGCAATAGTAATAACTGGTGAGACCGAGTAGTCCTCAGGGAAATAGGATTGGTTTGTGATTTCAAATCCCAAATTTACTATTGATCAAGGTTTTATCAAGACTATACTGAATGTGATTGAATTAAACTAAAAATTAGAAATTGCTTTAAAAAAAGTAATAGTTAATTATAAGAAATCAAAGTATGGACATGTTTAGGATAGTGACTGTTGCTGCATAGTTTGCAATCCTTCGTTGTAGTTATGAATTACTTAATCCATGAGCTATTGCATCAATAGCTGTAACCCTTTCCCAAGGTATTTCAACATTCACTAGATTTGTTTTGTCAAACCCTCTTCCGAGGTGTTCACTTAACAACCTACGTGTTATGTTCAACAAGTCCTGTGCAACTCCCTAGATTGGTCAATAATCTCCTGATAAATCAACCTGTCTAAGTCCAAATTGTGATATCTACCCTTTAGGTTTCTCTCCCGAGATAGACCAAAGTATTAAGTTCAATACATCTGTGGCCAGTAGACGTAAGGCTTTAAGTCTACACAATAAAGAATGGAGTCTATAACTAAATAACGACAATTAGATATCACAAACTATGCATCGAACATCACATCCCAGACAATAAATCTGATTAGCCAGACATGAATTAAAAAAAATCATAAAATTAAATTCAAAGGAGCGATACATACTCAGAACTCTTAAACAATCTACAATTCTCAATGAAAATCTAAATTTTCATGCCCCAATAGCCGTCATAGTGATTTCTTTTCGATCTTCGATCTCTTTAACTCTAATTACCCTTTTCTATTTATAGTCCCGCACTAAAAAACCTAAAAAATATGAAAATCTCGCTAATTAATCGAATGACAGCGGTCAGTGACCGCGGTCAATGATTTCTATGTCAAAACCCAGAAATTCTCCATGTTTTGTCCACCATGGTCTGTCTTGTTTCTGTGCAAATCATGCTCTGGTGACCGCGGTCACCAGTGCATTATGTACTAATTTTGTTCTTTTGCTGTTACTGTAGTCTTCAGTTCTTGGACCGCGGTCTACTGGTATTTTCTCCTGATTCCATCTTTTATTTGCCTTCTTCTGATGCATTCTTCCTGTGTGCTTCAACCTGTATCTTGCAATACTCAATTCCTTTCCCAGACATCATTTTATCATAAAAGAATATCAAAACTATAGAAAATAAGGCTTAAAAGTTATTAAACAATGTAAATCCCTAACTACATGCAACTATTGCTAATTATGCAATTCTTTACTTCTATTCTCCCTTATTTCTTATAAAATGTAACATTTTACCTATTCTAACATTAGTTTGCTATGCAACTAACAGCGAGTGTGAACCTAGGCACACAGACCTAGAAGCATAGAGGAAGCTTGGAATTTCATTATGCTTGGATGCATTGTGTGATTGGGTGTTGATTACATGTTTGCTATATATATATATAGTATAATTATTTTGAGTATCATAACCCAAACTCCTATACCCAGAAACAAACGACTTAGAAGCATAAACCCCTAGACCACTGAAACATATCAAGAACCTAGAGACATAAATCTAGCGTCACAGTAGTACAATAAACGTGAAAGGGTTTCGGTGGGTTAGAATGAATGATAGTTATTACAAGTCAGTGTATCCAAATTTTGAGGAAAAAAAATGGAGTGATAGTACCCTTGCACCAGGGGCATAAGTAGCGATAGTGGTGACTTTAAAGATTATAGCAGAGATCTCACAAAGAGTGATGTTAGAGGTTACTCTCAAGATTGTGGAACAAGTGGTGAGAACACTACAGCCAATAGTGACACCACAGCTGCTAGTAGTGATATAGCCATAGACAGAGCCACAGACTTCACTTCTACCACAGGTTCATCAGGAGGGCAAATTCCCTACATAGTATCACAGATTGGGTTAGTCAATTATGATAGGGACTAGCGAGAGTTGCTGATAAAATTTCAAAAGCTGCAACCCAATACATTTGAGGGAGATTGTAGCGAGAGCACAGATGATAGAGTATGATGATTATATAAGTGCCTAGTTTAGCCAATCTTTGCTAGAACCCAAATTCAAAAGCTACACTTATTCACCACATAAACTGCCAAACTACATGCTGTATGAAAACAAAAATGTATGAATAGCTCAAATCCATCCCAGGTAAGAGCATACATTAGATTGTTGGTAAACCTCCATATTTCTTTTATGGAAATGCATGGATGTCACACATGATATCTAGGTTAGAATATCACAGTTCCTATATTTAATCACGCTAGATTTTGTGAACTCATAGTTCCTCTTAGTGTTAACTCGAAAAGAAGGTTACATTCATAATTTTCCACTGAAAATAGGACACACATTATTCCAAAATCACTAATGACAATCGAAGATGTGATACCTCAAGCTAAAAGGCGGTGACCATTATGGAACACTAGGAAACAATTGAGCTGCATTAGTTTAGAACCATGGAACTACTCAGCTACGTGAAAGACTCAAGGAAATATAAATTGATTATCAGGGAATGCTTTTAAAGGAGCAACAAACTCACATCCTTATCATTGCAAGATGATGAATCTAGTGTGGGTTGATAAATTCATCAGCTGTGTTCATGAATTTGAGGAATAGAGTCTTCAGCCATATCCTCTACGTAGGGTCAGAGTGGCGTAGCATAAGCGAAATGGTCCATTGGAAATTGTAGATCGACTGACAATGTAGTTACTTCCTATTTATTCAATCTACGGACTTAGTAAGTAAACTAAAGGGGTGGTATATTCTAGAAATTGTGAGATATATAATTCGGATATTAATGTGTTAAATTTTCGAGGACGAAATTTTATTTAAGGGGGGTAGGTTGTAATATCTCGAATCTTACAAATGCACACACGTTGCAATTAAAATAAAAATATAAAATAATCAATCAAGAAATAAAATAAATGTTTTGATTATATATATATGATGTAAAATTTCGGTTAAAAATATAAAATGAATGGTATGTTTGTAGAGAAATGAGGATTCATAATACAAATAACAAAGAGAAATGCTTGCCACATCTTCATTTTTGGGCAAGTAGGAATTGAAAAATAAATACAATAATAATAATAAATATTATTATTTACATTATGGTAATGAATTAAAATGGTGATGATTATTTGACAATTATAGATAAAATATAAATAAGTCTTAGACAAACTACATCGATGATAAATAAATAAATACTATAAAAATGAATAATATTCTTTACAATACGTGTAGAGAATAGAATTTTAAAAATTAATAATATATGTAGATACGAGGCTCACGAAACAACATAGCCATAGAAAAGAAAAATATATGAGGTTCGCGAGATAGTAGGAATCAAAAATAGAAAAAAAATAAAAATAATATGATGCTTGCAAGAGTATGTAGACCTGAGAAGTGAGAAAAAGAAATAAAGAACTTAAAATCATATTTTATTTAAATGGATGCATAACCTATGCTTTGGGAAATAAAAATCAAATATTGGTTGATAATGTTGGCGGATTAAAATCAAAGATTGGTTTGAGAAATAAATCAAGTATTGGACAATGGAAAAAAAATATGAAAGCTTACTCTGCAAACTTTAGGGCAAGAACCAAATGACAGAAAAAAGAATTGTGTGCTCTGTTTTGGGCGAACAACAAGAACAAGAAGAAAAAAAATTAGGGCAGTTTCGGTGTGACGATCAAACGAAGAAGGAGATTCTAGAGGGTTACGATTTCTATGTTGCTATTGCACCTAGATGAAGAAGAAGAACAGAGAAGATAAGCTGTGGGGTGTTGCTGGCGCGAAGAAGAAGAATGAGCTCGTGTGTTCTAGGGCTTGACAAAGAAGATGAAACCATAGTTGTTGTGCTATGAATCGTGTACAGAGAGGAAGAACGAACACAGCTCGATCTATTGGGTGTTGCTGTGATTTGCAAACAAAAAAGAAGAACGAAGCACAAAACTAATGTTCTTGGGTGTTGTAAACGAAGCTGCGTTCTTTGTGTGTTCATGCGTGAAGAAGAAGAACAAAGAAGAGATGGTTGCTTGCTGTCCATTTCCTATGCAAAGAAGAGTAAGATGAAGATGAACACAAAGTTGAAAGAGGAGAGAAGAAAAAGGGACAAACAGTAAGAGAGGAATCATGTTTTTGAGCTAAGATTTGAACTGCTAATGAACAAAAACCACGTTTCAGCTATCTATGTGCGCAATATGTGAGTTTGAAAGGGGTTCAAGCATCTTCAAACCCCCTCTGTGCTGATTTTGAACTCAAATTTGAGGAACGATGACCTAGATTTCGTTCTTGCACAGAAACATCCATGGATGATGCCTTAGTTTGGGATTTTTGCACAAAAAAATACTTTAACAAAAAAAATTTGAACTTTAGTTGTTCGTTTGAGGGTTTTGGATTAATTTGAACCCTTTCAATTTTCTTTCAAACTAGATCTGTGATGAACAAGTTTGTGAACGAGTGTTTGCGGGTTTAGATGCTCAAAACTATTTCGAGCAAGGTTAGCACATTTTCTTACATAAGACCATGAATTTTTGTATTTCAGTTGTGTGTATTTTTATGTTAGCTGTATATTTGTAACACCCCAGAACTTTGTGATCATGCCACGTTACGAATAGGTATAAAATGAAACAAAATAATAAATTAACAATCGATATTAGTTGAATTAGCTAGAAAATATATATATATATATATGATGAAATGTGGCAATAGAAAATATTATGGATTGGTGAAAGTAGTAATTGAGAATTTATAAGAAATGAATGGTTAAAACATATTCACACGTATAATAGAAAAAGTAAAATCAAATGTATAAACAAGGATAATGATATATTTAATGAATATAAACTTATAATAGGGATGAAATAAATTAAAGGGATTGATATATATAAGCTTATAAATTTATAATAAGGTTTTAATTAAATTAAAATGCTTAACGGAAAAAAAACAACAAAATCTGGAAAATCAACAATACACTAGAAAATTGGTGTTTGGCGGTGAAGAGAATGCTGGAATGGACCAGAATTCTCTGGTTTAGCGGTGAATTGTTCGGATAATCTGAATTAATAGCATATATTAGGATTTGAAAATGTTGAAGAAGAAGAATCGGGTGCTGTGGTTTGGGACAAACAGCAAGATGAATGGGGTGGCTGGCCGGGAGGTGTATAACTATTATTGCAAACCGAGCAGGAAGAAGAGGAAACAATAATGAAGAGGAAGAAGCTACTGCAGCATCTCAATGGCGTGATCAGCTTGAAGAAGAAGAGGAATTTCTGCTGCTATCGTTGGGTTGTGAAACATGAAGACGAAGAACAGTAGTTGCTGCTCCTGCTTGGGACAGAAATAGAGAAGACGAAGCTGAAGTGGGACACAGAAGAGAACAGAGAAAGGAAAGGAAGCAGAACACTTGCTGCAGCTGCTCAAGCTACTGCTGCAGAATGAAGAAGAAGCTGATGGTGGTTTGGTGTGACGAACATAGGCAGGAAGGAAAACAGGACAATGGTGCTCTGTTGCCATTGCTGCTGCTGTTGCTACTGCCGCTGCTGCTAAGTTGAAGAAGGAGAACGAAGAAGGAACGAACGGAGGAAGAACTGAGGCAGCTGAAGATTGCTTGGCTATACGTTCAAGAAAACAGAGGAAAGGAGAGGCTGCCGTGTGGGAAGAGAGAACAGAGAAGAAGAAGGGGAGTAGCTGCGTTTCTAGTTTGGAGTGAAGAACGGGGGAAGAAGTCGTGTAGTAGATGTATGTGGATTGCTAGTTGGTTGTGGAAAGGGGGAAGAGAAGAAGAAAAAACCAACGAGCTGTCCATGTTGCTGTTGGTCCGTGACAATGAAGAAGATGAGAGGTGCGCGTGTGATTTGGTTGCAGCTGCCATGAAACGTGAACAGCAGAGTGAAGAAGATGAAGCTGGTATATGGTATGATTTGGAGTCATGTGAACGTGTGGTGACAATCAGAAGAGAGGAACGAAGGGATGCTACCGTTGCTATGTTTGTTTGAAGAAGAAGCAAAGAACGAAGAGGGGTGATGTGTGTTGGATCTCTGGGCATAAAACCGTGAGGAATAATCTGCTGTGCGTGTTGAACAGCTATGTCTGTTTTGTTGAATGAAGGTGCGTTATGTTGATTCAAGTTTATGTGGGAGTTGGCTAATGTCTCTGGTCCATGGTGTTATTGGTTTAGACAGTGCATTATTGAAGGGCTGTTGTGGTGTGTGTTGTTGGATTGAATAATAGGGGAATGAAAAGGAGAATGAAGGAGAAGAATGATGAAAGGTGTTTGTGAGTTAGGACTTGAATGTGATTGTGTTGGTGTGTCAACTGTTAGTTGTGATGGTTGAGGAGTTGGGTTTTATTTGATGATGATTTTTGTATATTGTTGTTGGTTGTAGTTGCACTCAAACGAAGAAGATGGTTGAGAATGATGAAACAAGGATTTTTGTTCATTTTGTTGGGATCTAATTGAGCTGCAGAACGTGATTAATTTCGATGATTACTGGACGGTGATTTGGACATCAATTGGACTATTGATGGTGCACTATTGTCGCATTTCGCAAAGAAGAAGGCAGCAACTGAAACGTTTGTGTGCGAAAGGAGATCTTCAACAAAGGAATTCTCACCGTTGGTATCGTTCGCGCGACGAAGAACGATTTGAAAGGTATAATATTTTTAATTCTTGATTTTTTTAAATTCTAGGTAGTTGAAAATTTTATTTCTCTTTGCTTTTAGATACGTAGAATGAGAAGTTGAAAATTGAACATTAATAGAAAAACTTACAAAAGTAAAACCTTATTCAACATTTTAATGAACATATAAAATTAGATGCTTATGACATAAATATAACAATTTTAGGGAATTCGGAGTTTTGAATATTAAAATTCTAATTTTATTTAGAAGTTACATGTAAATAAGTTATTTAAATTGAGAAGATTTGGTTATTAGAAATATAATTTTATGAAAAAGCTTAGAAGTAAATTTTTAAAGTTTTAAATTCAAATAATGGAAAATTTAAAAGGCTTAGAAACTATTTTAAATAGAATATATAAAATTATAGAATTGAGCAATAATCCAAAATTTGTTGAAATTGATTTCAAGACTACATAATTAGTTTAGAGTTTATTTAAGTCTAAGAATAACTTGAATAAGATTAAATGTGAATTAGAAAATTAGTGAATCTCATTAACTATTGAATTACATATTTTAGATTTTGAGTATCAAGGATTTTGAAGAAAAGCAAGGTCGCCCTGAAGAACGACAAATTAGGTAGGCGTGACTTCCTAGCTTATATGTATTATATGGATTTAAGATTCAAAGCATTTGATTGAATAGTTCTAGATTATTATAATTTTATTAGGAAATTGATTGAAATTGTTTGGCTTATTTGAATGATGTGTGATGTATGATGAATTATTTAATTCATGCGTAATTAGTTCATAACATGATCTTGCATTTAGATTTACTCAATTATGGCATGCATGACTAGAAAAATATGTATGTAGATCCTATTGTTTATTTATGCACCTTATCATGTTAACTTGCAAGCATAGTTTAAATTATATTCTCTAGTATATAGTATGATGCTCAATGTGATTGAGATTGTTTGTAAAACAAAAATAAGAGGATAGTTTATTAAGAATCCAAGTACCAGTGCGATTGTCGAGCCGCAAGGCGGATTGTAGGAATTCCCACCTGGTGCTACCTGCGACAAAGTCTTTGGGAGACGGTACGAGCTGCAGTAAGTACTCTCTATTAGGTTGTGATACTGAGATATGACTAATTTTAGATGGTACTAGTACTTGAAGCCTCTATGATTACGATTAGATTGGATCACGGGAAATACCGAGAGGAATCTCAACCCTCTTCCAATCTTAGATCACAACCAAAACAAATTAATGTTTGAAATGCCTAATGTTTAAAAGTGTTTGTAATGTTTTGGATTGGGTTTGTATAATGCATGTGACATGTAGGAACGATCCATTGGATATTTGAGCTCACTCCCACTTTATTTTTTAGGTACATCTGGGCGTAGAGTATGATAACTTACGTTAGAAGACTCACAGTTTAATTGAATGTTTTACTGGGGAGGTAGTCCGGGATAGGAGACTTGGAGGTCATGTTTTATTTATTTTCACTAGATTGTTTCAATGTATTTATGTTGACTTTAACTTTGCTTTATTTTATCTTTAAATAACTTTTCTTGTTTAACAACTTTGGTTCTAATAATCGCTTTTAAAGTATCTCCGCTGTATTATCTATGATTTATATTGAGAAATCCGGTGAGTATGTTGAGAAATTGTCTTGATGTTTTTGTTTTGATAAGTATTTACCTACATATTGACTTGAAAACTAATTGTTATGAGTTTAATTTTGAAGAAAAAGATTTTGACAGAACGAAATTTTCAAGTAGCAACTTGATTTTCAACGAGCGACGATCCACACGTGAGACAGCATATGAGCGGAAGTCCGGTTGAAAATTGGGGTGTTACAGTGTTGTTTGGATTTATAGCAAGTCGAGGGCATCAAATTTCATTTTGAATGGGTTTTTGAACACAGGATCAATAGCAAAAAGGTATACATGTTTATTTTCTTGATTTCGAGCTGTAGTTAGTTCAAATGAATTATTTGAATTAGGTTACAAAACCTCTTAAGCGAAAAAAGAAAAATTTTGAAACCTCTTTATCAAAGGATTTTTTGTAGTTCTAATTCTATTCCATTTCTAAATGCTTTTATATTGTTATGGGATTTTGGTGTTTAGAACCTCCGTCTCTATTATAAATTATTTAGTTAATTGGATGAGGATGACAATGAATATTATTCAAGTCAAAGGAGTTTGGAGATTTATTTTAAAAATTCATTATTTTATTTGTTAAAGGTGAAGAATAGGATTTAGAAGTGTTATTTTGTTTGTATCAAATTTACTTATGGTATGAATAGATTATTTGAATTTTTGGAATGCTAAGAATAATTTAGAGTACTTAAGAACTTCCAAAACATAAATTAGAAATTTTGGAGGTTTTAGCTAAAAAGGTTTGAGTTTTAAACTCTTATTTCTCTTTTAAATAATGTTTGCTTGTTTTATTAGTTTGATTTTATCCCTGTCCTTTGTATTTATGCCATTCAATTATTATATTGCTTATGACCAAGAGAGTACGTTCTGTAGTTGCGTCTTGTACGATCTTCTACATCAGAAATCGAAAGTCAATATGAATGTTATACTATTAGAGCTATTATTTATCATGCATCAATATACTGTTTATGACTAAGAGAGTACGTTATATAGTTGTGTCTTGTACGATCTTTTACATCGAAAATCGAAAGTCAATGTTCGTGAATGTGAATGTTATATGGTTGGAGTATTTAAATACTACTGGAATATTTATTTACTATGCTCTTGCACACAAAAATAAGATTAAATAAGATATCAACCACGTATTGGTACAGGAGACTTTATGTGTTCCATGTAGAATTGGAACTGGCTATCAATACTGACATCAGAATGGAACGAGTTTCAGGAATGATCCCACTAGAGATGGGTTTGAGTTTCAAAATTGATCTCTCTCCCTAGATCCAGAGCACAGAGGTTATTCCCATTCAGTCTAAATTACAACTGAAATAATATATTGTTTGAATTGAATTAATCCCTGAAAGTATTTGATATGTTTGTATTATTTGGTTGAAATAATGAATTAAATAGATAAAATGATTCACTGGGCTTTTTAGCTCATCCCTTTATTTTTCACATTTAAGGAAATTAACTATCTACCAATGTGGAGAATTATTTGTCCTTGTTATTTATTTCATTGTAGGGCACGTGGGCCCAAGCAAAATCATGTTTTTAAATTTTGAATTTATTTTCGCTATAATTGATCATTGTACTCAAAATTTTCGAATAAATAAATAAAGGATCTTATTTATTATGATGACATTTTGTACATAGACTAATGTACACAAGAACCCTCATGGATTTGGGTCTAAGAAGAAGAAAATGTAGCAAGAGCCCGTCTCCCGGACGACCCAAGATTATTTATTAAAGAAAATTATGGCGTCAGATGATGTGGACGTTGGGGCTCGGGAGGAGGGGCATTACAAGGGTGGTATTAGAGTTTAGGCTTTAGATGCCTTGGGTAGGAATTATAAAGAATTGACTAGTCAAGTAAGACTATTTATTTAATTTAGAAGCCCTACTTCCTGTTTTGAAAACTAAAACGATTTTGAAAAAAAAATTTCAAAAAAGATATATGTTTTCAACGGTTTTTTTTAATACAAAGACTACGAGTTGAGCTGATAGTGGGGTAAGCCTTGTCCCGAGTAAAGCTAAACATTGAAAGGGAGATGAGTTATCCTATTTTAGAAAGCACGGTTGCTAAGTAGACTTTGGTCTCGCTGTCCGATCTGGAGGTTATCCCACCAGCTCATACAAGTAGCCAAAGTTGAAGAACACACTTAATTTCTTACGAAAGAAAACTAGGAGGTGGCTATTAAGGGCTAGGAATTCACTATGGTCCAAATGAGATGCCAACAAGGAATTGAGAACCTAGGTCTAGGAAAGAGACCTTAAGTAGAGATTAGGGGGTTGCCAAGGGTGGTGGCATAGTGAATCATGAATAAACTTTTAGGACATAAGTTAGACGCTGAAAACATGTGAAACACGAACACTTGCTTTGTCAGGACACGAGATCATGAGGATCTCGTATTCTTGGTTTCTATGTGGTATGGGATGCATAGGAATTGGGAGGTATCAAAGAATCCTGAGCTTTGAGAATGAAGGACCATGTTTGGTGAATGATTGGTGGCTTCGGACGAACTTGTTTCTTATGCTTGGCTGGTATGGGACAATCAAGTATAGTGGGGTTTGGGAAGCCTTAGAAATCAAGACATTTGCAAAATTGATTAGGAATAGTAATATCTCTGGGTAGAAGTCCATGTCAAAAGGCAAGGGTGGTATGGGACACACGAACTTGGAGGCATAGGTGGAAGCCTAAAGTTTTACTATGCTAGCATGAAATTCTCGAATGATTGAATGCATGATCATCTGACTATTTGTAGGAGACCAAGTCCTATACCCTAAAACAAAAGTGAACTTAGAAGAATAAATTATTAGGCCACTCAACAGAACGAAAACCTAGAGATATGAATCTAGAGTCATGATAGAACGAGCTAAAGAAGAAAGGCAGAAACGAATACTAAATCGACATTAATGTGTAGATAATGGATGAACCAAGGAGATATGCAACAAGAGTGCTACATCTGATGACACCGACTCTCAGGAAGCACATCATGGCGTGGCTGAAGCTAAGATGGACCATATGATGAGTGAAGTCACCAGAAGAGTGATGGAACAGATAGAGAGGACACGGGCTCAAATAATATCTCAGGCAGCACCACAACCTCAGGTATAAGAACAAATTCCAATGCAACAGCCAATGCCGACACCAAAGATTCCGAATCATCAGGAGGAACCAGAGGACCTGGTAGACAGTGAACACATAAAATTACTGTTATAACTCAAAAAACTAGGACCATCACAATTTCATGGTACTACGGATAGCTTAATAGCAAATCATTGATACCAGGAATTAAAGGAACACCTGGATTTGTTGAGAGTAACAGGTCCTAGCAGAGTAGCATTAGCTACCCACTAATTTCAGGGAACAACTAGAAGCTGGTGGCAGATGGTAAAAGCAAACCCAATCATCAATGTTAATCGAATAACTTGGGAAGAATTTAGGGTGATATTTTATGAGAAATTCTTTCCAGAAGCCACACTGACGAAGATGCAGGAGGACTTTGTTTAGTTAAAATAGAGAAAGATGACGGTGGCCAAATATGAGGCCAAATTTATCGAGTTGGCAAAAATTTTCACTTGAATTTATCAGTGACGAGAAGAAGAAGGTCAACCGTTTCATCAAGGGTCTCAAGATTGAGATCTAAAAACTAATAAAGACAGCCTGCCCAAAGACATATAGAGAAGTTGTAGACAGGGCATTGTCCTTAAAGCAAGAGCTAAATTTTGAGCAAAGGTTAAGGAACAGGAACATGAGACTAGCAGGTGATAGAAATCACTAGCGAGATTAGAAGAAAAGGAATGTTAATCAGAATGATGGAAATAAAATGTCACAAGGGCAAAATCGACCCAAAACGGAAGAACAATTAGAATTAGCCAAACGTCAAGGGCGGTGTTTCAACTGCAATCAGCTAGGGCACCTATCGAATTTTCATCCCAACAAAACCTAGACGCGACAGCAACAACAACCTCCAAATAATCAAGGGGGAGAATAGAATGTACGTTATCAACAGCAACTGCCTCGACAAAATAACAACCAGGTGCAAAATTGAAACCAGGGTCGGGTGCAAAATCAGAATCAAGGCTAGGGGCAAAACCAAGCGAGAGTATTTGCTATCGCTGGCGCCCTGAAAGATCAAATCCTTGCTGTTGAAGGTACATTCTTGTTATTCAACACTATTGTGAAACTGTTGTTTGATCCGGGTGCTTCAAAGTCATTTGTTTCTGAAAAATCGGTTAATAGGTTACAACTAGTAACAAAGACTTTGCCTACAATGTTGAATGTATCAACACCTATAGGAAATTCTATTACATCAAAGAAAATGTGCACCTGTGACCTAAGGTTTGAGGATATGCTGATTTAAGTCGTCCTCCATGTACTGCCATTCCACGGGTATGACATGATATTGGGTATGGACTAGTTGGACCAGTATCAGACAAAAATCAATTGCCCTAAAAGAAGAGTAACCATAACGTTGACCTCAAGAGAAACCTTCAAAATAAATAGTGATATTCATAGGTTTCCTAAGAGTCCAGTAATGGCTATGTTAAACTGCTTAGGGCAAAATGATGACCTAGAGAACCTCTTCAAAGAAGACTCTAAAGGGCCAAAAGAGATCAAGAGCCTAGAAATATTTCAAGATTATGAAGACGTATTCCCTGATGACCTATTCGGACTACCTCCAACTAGAAGCATTGAGTTCAAGATTGAACTCCAACCTGGAACCAAACCCATAGCTATACCTCCATATCGTATGACACCAATAGAATTGATCAAGTTTAAGACTCAACTAGACGAGCTCCGAGAGAAAGGATTCATTAGACTAAGTAAATCACTTTGGGGGGCTCTAGTGTTGTTCGTGAAGAAGAAGGACGGATCTATGAGACTCTGCGTTGACTACCGAAAATTGAATCAGGCGATGGTAAAGAACAAATACCCTTTACAAAGAATAGACGGCCTATTTGATCAATTGAGAGGAACCACTTATTTCTCAAAAATTCATCTTAGGTCCAGGTATCATCAACTGAGGATCCGTGAATCAAACAATCATAAGACTCCCTTTAGAACTTGACTTTGAGTTTACAATATTGCCTTTTGGTCTAACTAATTCCCCGACAACATTCATGGACTTAATGAACCGGGTATTTAGGCAATATCTAGACCAGTTTGTCGTGGTATTTGTTGATGATATCCTAATATACTCCAAGTTTAGAGAACAACACTTAGAACACTTGAAGATCATGTTAGAAACACTCAGAAGACACCAAGTGTATGCCAAATACAACAAGTGTGAATTCTGGATGACGACAGTCAAATTTCTTGGTCATGTAGTATCAGTGAAAGGTGTCTCTGTAGATCCTGAAAAGGTGGAAGTTGTCACAGATTGGAAACAACCTAAGAAAGTCACCGAGATTCGAAGCTTCTTGGGCCTAGTAGGATACTACAAAAGATTTATTCAAGACTTTTCCAAATTAGCAGAACCTATGACAAGACTAACCAGGAAGGAAGTTCCTTTCGATTGGGATGAAAAGTATAAAAAATCATTCCAAGAACTAAAGAAGAGATTGACTTTGGCTCCTATCTTAGTCACTCCAACTCATGGAATCACGTATGTTCTATACACTGATGCTTCACAAAATGGATTGGGTGCAGTTTTAATGCAAGAAGGAAAGGTTGCTGCCTATGCCTCGTGACAACTAAAGATTCATGAATGAAACTATCCAACATAGGACCTAGAACTAGTAGCTATAGTGTTTGCCTTGAAGATATGGAGGCATTACCTGTATGGTGAGAGGTTTGACCTATTTTCAGATCTCTAAAGTCTGAATTACATCTATACCTAAACATATTAAACCTCAGGCAATGTCAATGGATGGAATTCCTTAAAGACTATGATTTTCAACTCCATTACCATACAGGAAAAGCCAATGTAGTAGCAGACGCCCGCAGTAGGAAATTTAGCAAACAAGAGGAGGAAAAAAGTTAAATGTACCAATTGATCGAAGATTTTCAGATGGGTGTGAGATTAAATGAAGAACAAGCTTATCTATACAACATGACTTGTCAACCAGATCTTCTGCATCACATCAGAGAAGATCAGAGGCAAGACAAATGGCTCAAAATGTTGATTGAAGGAATTCAACAAGGAAAACATACCAACTTTAGAATGGATTTCGAGGGTGCTTTAAGATTCGGAGAAAGAATTTGTGTACCACAATATGGACCAAGTAGGCAAACCATTCTAAACGAAGCCCATCAAACAAAACACCCGATGCATCCAGGAGGAGATAAGATGTATAAAAATCTTTGAAAAACCTATTGGTGGAGTGGTATGAAGAACGATGTAGCCAAGTATGTCTCTAAGTGCCTAACCTGTTAGCAAGTAAAGGCAGAACACCAGAAGCCCTTTGGATTGTTACAACCACTCTCGATCCCAGAATGGAAGTGGAACAACATTGCCATGGACTTTGTCAACAGATTACCTAGAAATTAGAAAGGAGAAGATACTGTTTGGGTAATTGTGGATCGCTTCATTAAAGTGGCACACTTCTTGCCCATTAGATCCACAAACCAAGTTAGTAAACTAGGCGAACTCTATGTGAAAGAAATTGTACGCCTTCATGGGGTACCTAAGACAATAGTGTTAGACCGAGACACCCGTTTTACTTCACAATTTTGGAAAAGTCTACAAAAGGAATTAGGCACTATACTCACCATAAGTACGACTTTCCACCCCGAGACAAATGGCCAATCAGAAAGAGTTATTCAGACACTAGAAGACATGCTGAGGTCTTGCGTCCTTGAGGAATTGGAGTAAGTACCTGCACTTGGCAGAATTTGCCTATAACAATAGTTACCAGGCAAGTAAAAGGATGGCTCCATATGAAGCCCTCCATGGGAGGCCCTACAGATCACCAACCTATTGAGGTGAACTTGAGGACCACGTTCTTACTAGGCCAGATCTCGTGCAAGATATGGCCAATCAAGTGAAACAAATCCAGAAACGTCTGACAAATGCGCAAAGTAGACAAAAAAGCTATGTTGATAGGAGAAGAATACCTCTAAAATTTCATGTAAGTGATAAAGTGTTCCTAAGGACCAGTCCTCAAAAGGGGATCAAACGATTTCAGATCAAAGGAAAACTAGCACCACGATTCATTGGACGCTTTGAAATACTCAGAAAAGTCGGTTAATGTGCGTACGAGTTATACCTTCCAAATCGAATGTCCTCAATCCACAATGTATTTCACGTATCAATGCTGCGAAAATATGAACTAGATCCCTCCCACATAATTCGATGGGAAGAAGTAGACATCCAAAATGATGCCTCATGCAAAAGCGGTGGTTAGGATTTTAGACTGCAAGGTACAGAACCTAAGAACAAAAGATATTCCCTTAGTCAAAGTTCTTTGGAAACACCATGGAATAGAAGATGCTATTTGGGAATTGGAAAGTGAAATACAGAATAAGTACCCAAAACTTTTCATTAGAAGCAATCCATCAGCAGACACTCAAGTAATCTACCGATAGATTTCGAGGATGAAATCCCTTTTAAGGGGGATAGAATGTAATACCTTGACTAATTTCTGTATATATATATGCATATGTCATTTAATTGATTATTTGGTATAAAAACATGCATATATATTAATTAGTACCTAAGTATGTGACACCTTATTGGTGCATATACGTATATATATATTTGTCATTGATATGCAATTAATTAATTGGCATATAAGTATATAAGAATATGCATTAATTAATATTAGACATATAAAAATATTGGGTAAATATACTCTTCTCTATTTAAATAAGAAAATAATATTTTGAATAATATACTTAGTATGATATTAATATAGAAAAGTATGTGTGTAAAGTATTAATTAGATGCATTCATGAAAATAATATTTTAGGATGATATTAATATATATAGAAAAGTATATGTGTAAAGAAAATGCATTCATAAATATAATATTGTATTTAGTATGATATTAAGATATGCATATATTATATAGAAGAGTATGTGTGTAAAGAAAATGCATTCATGAATATAATATTGTTATAGTCTCACATTGGAAATATAGACAAAACTAGTTGAAAAATGACTCTATATAAACCCTCCTACTCTATCCATTTCAAATATAGAAAATGATAGTCTCACATTGGAAAAACAAACAAAACTAGTTGAAAAATGACTCTATGTAAACCCCCCTACTCTACCCATTTCATTCATCCCCAAAGCAAGAATCGAAATTCCTTTTGGTCCCTCTTTGCCTCCTTCTTGGCAACTTCAATCCTTGTTCTTCTTTTCTTGAGCTATTCTAAATAGCTTGTAAAGTAGTAGCAACGAAGTGCTACACAAGTTAGGAAGCAATCTCGAGTGAATTTCTTTCCCTTTCTTTTAATTTATTATTTTGATTTTATTCCTATTCTTTGTATTTATACCATTCAATTATTATATTGCTTATGATCAAGAGAATATGCTCTGTAGTTGCATCTTGTATGATCTTCCACATCAGAAATTGAAAGTCAATATGAATGTTATACTGTTAGAGCTATTATTTATCATGCATCAATATATTGTTTATGACCAAGAGAGTATGTTTTGTAGTTATGCCTTGTATGATCTTCTTCATCAAAAATCGAAAGTCAATGTTTGTGAATGTGAATGTTATACGGTTGGAATATTTAAATATTGTTGGAATATTTATTTACTATGCTCTTGCACACAAAAATAAGATTAAATAAGATATCAACCACGTACCGACAAAGGGTATTTTTTGTGTTCCATATAAAATTAGAACTGGCTGTCAATACTAACACTAGAATGAAACGAGTTTTAGGAATGATCCCATTAAAGATGGGTTTGAGTTTCAAAATTGATCTCTCTCCCTAGATCTGGAACACATAGGTTATTCCCGTTTGGTCTAAATTACGATTGAAATAATATATTGTTTGAATCGAATTAATCCTTGAAAGTGTTTGATATGCTTGTATTATTTGGTTGAAATAATGAATTAAATAGATAGAATGATTCACTAGGCTTTTTAGCTAAGCCCCCTATTTTTCACATTTCAGGAAATTCACTATCTGCCAATGTGGAGAATTATTTGTCCTTGTTATTTATTTCATTGTAGGGCAAGTGGGCTCAAGCAAAATTATGTTTTTAAATATTGAATTTATTTTTGCTATAATTGATCATTGTACTCAGAATTTTTGAATAAATTAATAAAGGATCTTATTTATTATGATGTCATTTTGTACATAGGAACCCTCATGGATTTGGGTCAAAGAAGAAGAAAATGTAGCACGGGCCCGTCTCCCGAGCGACCCAAGATTATTGATCAAAGAAAATTACAACGTCAGATAACGTGGACGTTGGGGCTCGGGAGGAGGGGTGTTACAAGTTAAATTTGAAAAGGAAGTAGGAACCTAGAAAGAATTACTATAATAAATTTTATTGCAAATTTATTTTTTTAGAACGAATCCTAGCAACAAACGGAGATAAAGGAAATCCAAAAAATCTCAGGTGGGCGGGATTTCCTTGCTTACTTGTATTATTTAGATTTTAATCTGAAACATGATTGTTTGGTAGTTTCAGGATCTATTATATGCATGTTCCGATTTTTGTTCGCTTGATTGAATTGAATGAAGATACTTGGTGTCGGATTAATCGCTCTTATTGTATTTAATGGATTTCATCTCCATTTTTCATATATCTATGAATACTACCATTGTGAATAGTATTGTTGTATGGCATGACTTGATTGATTAAGAACTTAAAAGAAGATAAATGATTTTAAGAATACAATTGCTGATGCAACGTATGTAGCCACCGAGTGCATTGCGGTCTCCCTACAGTAAACTGCTGGAGGTGCATTGTAGGTAGCCCTGCTCTGACACTGTATTACTCAGTTAAGAGTACTTGGAAATGAGTAATGGTTGTTTAACATTATTTGTTTATGAGATAGTGGATTCCAAGGGTATGGCTGAGCTTAGCATACCTGAATGCACCAAGTATGGCTGTGTAGTGTACCTAGACATTTGTGTATATTATTGATTGATTATTGATAGTTGATTGATTGATGATTGATCGATGATTGATTTCAGGGCCCCAAGTATGGATGTGCAGCGTACTTGAAACTTGACGCAACTAGAATTGATGTGTTTATTGTGTATGGCAGCGGAATCATAGATTACACCTTGTTGCGAGATATGACTGAGCCTAGCGTATCATGGCATTTTGGAACCGTTGAGGAATTCCAGTAGATTATCTCCCTCGGACCTAGGTCACAACAAGCCAATCTATTGTGTGAAACGACTAATGCTTTGAAAGTGCTTGCATGTTTTGGTTTGATCTCTATAATGCTTGTGATGTGTAGGGATGACCCATTGGGCTTTCAATCTCACCCAAACATTATTTTTCAGGTATCCACAGGAGAGATTTACACTAATTTATATAGGTTTCGAGGCATAATAGGAAGACCTCTGAGAGTAAACTTGATTTTACTTTGGCATGTATTTTGATGTAAATATTGAATTAGACATGAGTTTATTTGGTTTTAAGAGGTATTTTTACTTTTAAATTCCCATGTTTTGGACTTTGAACATGAATTTTCATACTTTGACTATTTTAAAATCGATATTGATGTTTTAAATTTTGAAATTTGTTCCGCTGCATTATTGTATTTGAATTAATTGTTCCATGCATGCATATAGGTTTGCATACAGGTAGGAAACAGGAAAAGAAATTTGACCACTCTGACTTCGAGGGAAGGTTACCTGATGATTCATTCTGGGAAGTCTGGACCAGAGGTTGGGGTGTCACAGAAAGTGGCTAGTTTGCCCCTACAAAATATTACATGAACACATAATCAAGTAAACTTGGATAATGGTTCAAACTATGACCTTATGTAATAAATAAAAGGTGACTTGTAGGAATTGAGAATTTCAGATCCTATACCTCGCTTTTAGGAATGAAAAACTATCAAGAAACATGCCCACACTTGTTGGAAATAGGATTAAGGTGATTGAAAAGCGAAATACTAGATAGAAACTACTAAAGAAAAAAAAAGCAAATCACAACACTATATGCACAAAGCGTGCTTATTGTTAAATGAAAAATTAGCAGCTTTGTTCAAAGCTGATTTTAGATCATTTTAAGAGGCAAATAACCCAAGAATAAGTTTGCACAAGTTTAGTCCCTCAATAGGCACAAATGGGGGGGGGGGGGGGGGGGGGGGGTTTGAAAAAAAAAAAAAAAATCTCCCCCCCCAGGGGAAATAAAAGGTACCCACACAAAATAAGGGTGTTTGAGTGGATTTAAA
>JAJIYU010001320.1:0-36998 GCA_030144865.1 Tinospora cordifolia | reverse complement strand
ACATTAAATGATAAAATAGATTGAGAAAATGAGGTATCAAGGTTCAACATATAAAGATTATCAACTAAAGATCCAGAACCAATACAATTAAAGTCATAGAATATGGATAGAATACTTTTGCGGAAGCAAAATTCAAAGTGTTGTTAACAAGTCTTGACACAAAAATTAAGTTTCTAGACATAGAAGGAACAAAAAGTACATCATCCAAAAGAAGAGAAAACCACTATCTAATACTAGGCGTACTGTGCCAATAGCTCGAACTTGAGCTTCAACCCCATTACCCATTGTTAGTGTTCTTTGGTTGGGATTGACCTTTTGGCTCTTTGTGAATGCTTGCATAGAATTAAAAATATGAATAGTGGCTCCTGAATCGATCCACCAAGTATTTGGTGGGACAGTAGCTAAATTAGACTCTAAACACACTAGACAATGGGTGCTACCTTTCTTTGTTAGCCATGCTTGATAGCCAAAGTAATTTTTCTTTAGGTGACCTCGTTTCTTACAGAAAAAACATTGTACTCTCTTCTTCCCGCTTGGTTTATGCGTTCGACTGGGTCTAGCTTCAGTGTTGGTCTTATTAAGATACCAAGATTTCTTAAATTTTGTATGCTTATTTGAGGTAATGACTGATTTCTGTCCCACTTGATGTGCTTCTTCGAGCTTACTCTTTTTGAGTCGCTCTTCCTCTTGAGCACAATGACTAATTAATTCAGTCAATTTCTACTTCTCTTTCTGCACATTGTAAGTAGTTTTAAAAACATCAAATTGAGCAGGAAGAGAGTCATAATAAAGTGGATCAGAAATGGATCATTAACCTCCATATCCAGACTCTTTAATTGGCTTGCTATGTCAGTCATTTTCATTATGTGGTCTCTAACTCCACTATGTCCATCATAAGTTATGGTCACAAGTTGTGTCATACGAGTGCTAGCCAGTGATTTAGTGGAAATGGTGAAGTGTTCCTCTAAGGCCTGTAGGTAGTCCTTAGCCAATGGAATGTCTGGAATGACTCCTCTAATGTATTTAGGAATATTATTCTTAATATACATTAGGCTTAAACGGTTGGATCGCTCCCACCGCTCCCATTCTTTCTTTATCTTGGGACCACTGATGTCAGTAGGCCGAGCTGGTTCATTCATTCTTAAAGCTAAGTCCAAGTCTCCTAGCCCTAGGTTAAGCAATACCTCATCTTTCCAGTCCGAGAAATTAGACCCACTCAAGGCCTTTACACACGGTAATGAACCAACTGTCATAATAATAACATCACAAATAAGCATCACATACAGTTAGCAAGAATAATAATAAGGCCACATAGATAAAATAATCTAATTGATGGGGATATCAATTAAATTTTCTAGAATTAATTCACATTTTGAAACAATTAATTCTGAAAGAGATCAACATTATATATAATAATTTGTCCTTTGGGTTAAAATTATTTATATATAAGTCTCCCACTAGTGAAGAAATTATTCACTTATTGAGGCTAATTAATCATATAGGTTAAAATAAAAAATTTTACTCCTTTGGGAGAAAAAATAAAAAATTATAACTATATATTAATTACCTCAATCTGTTTAGTTAGATAACTTCAATAATCTACCTTTGGGCTTGATCATTGTTCATCATTCTAAACACCAACATAATCCTTTTTTTTTTAAATAACCTTTTGCAACTCAATTATTACTAAAATGTTATTAACTAAGTCACTTTGGCGAACATTAATCAATAAAATTTTAATAATATTTGTGTCTTGGATTATGATGATTCAATTTCCCCAAATGAATCATAAAACATGAATAAAATATGAGATATAAATTTGAATGATAATGCTCATACATAACAGTCAATGCATAATAGATAAACTTTTGCCCATTTATTTAATTCAAAGTAATAACTAAGATATAATCTTAATAAATGGGTAAATGTAATATATCTGTTATTATCACATTATACATGTAAAACTAACATACAGAAAATGATGCTTAAGAAAAATAAATAAAACCAACCCACTAATAATACAAACCAAGAGAATGAGTATTATTATCTAATAACTAATCCACAAAATTTACATATAATAATAATAATAAATATTGAGTCAAATATATAATCATCAAATGATCAAATAACTGATGTATAATTAAAAATTGTTCAATGGACTAAGCAAATAATAGGTATGTATTAAACAATATATAACTGATAACAATTTATCAAATCGGTAAATTGATAAACTGTTAAACTAATATTCTGATAACTAATGTTGATAAATTGTTATCAAAATATTAAATGTTAGTTTCTTTTAATCAGTAACTGATAACAAACAGTTTGCCAACTGTTTCAAATTGATAACCACATAATTGATATTATAATTAGTTACGGGATTATGCCACCGTACACCTTTTATTTTATTTTATTTTATACAAATAAAAATGAAACTAATAACTATAACAAGAAAATCGAATTTAGAGAAAAACTGGTTGTATATCCAATATAAAACTTTTTTTTTTATCGCACAACATGCCATTGACAAATAATAATTAAAAACTTCATCACTAAATATTAAATTAAAAGATTCATGGATTGCTCTGATACCAATTGTTAGAAAATTATCATACAGGATCACCATGAATCACAATAAAATTAAATAAATAAACATACCTCCTGTCATGTAGATGTCAATCGTGAAGAAAGAATCAACAAATTTTCAATCTTTTTACTTCTTTTGTGCAAAGCTTGATGGAGAGCAAAAATTGGTAAGCACAAAATTTCTCTTTTGAAAATTCACAGTGAAAGATTGGGACCTGTCGTTGTTTATTTATAATAGGAAATTCAGTTATTGGAGTTGATTCCATCAACTAACTCCATAACTCATTCAGTTATTGGAGTTGCTTCCATCAACCAACTCCATAACTTCCTTCATTTTACTTTACCATTTTACCTTTTAATATTAGATAATTAACTTTATAATTTATAAATAAACCAAATATATATAACACCCCAAACACTCCAACTAAATTATTTACTAAGATCTTTCATTTGGGACTGCATAACTATTTGAATCCATTAATTTCTTCCAACAAAGTGTAGGATCTCTGTTGTGTTTTTGACATCAAAGTCCCCTCTACCTGCTAGATCAACCAAGGTTCTTGTAGCTGTAGTTATCCCATTATAAAACAACTGTAACTGTGAAATGAAACGTTTATAAAGTTTTTTTTTTTATAAATACCTTCATCCTCCTGATGATATATATGTAGGACTAATATTTTTATAAGTTGTCCAAGTTGCCAAGAAATAGTCTTTTTTTTTTTTTTTTTTTTTTTGCATGGGTAAGAAACCGATGAATTTCTATTATTCACATCCTTCCATTGCTTGCAGCCATGCCTTTGCCTTAGCCCTTGCTGCTGAGAAAGGAATAATCTCAATTGAAGGACCTATTCTTCAAAAAAAGAGAAAAGAGATGGATCATTAGCTCCTCAACCGTGAAACCTCCGGCCATACTAGTGTTGATCTACCATGGTAGTCATTGTTGGCTTCAATTGTAAATTCTAAGCAAGAAGCCTTTTTAATTTGGTAGTGTGTTTATGTTGATTATGTGTTGTAAAATGAACATAAAAACAAATAAAATGAAACAAGCTTGAGAGAAGAAATATGAGAGATGACGAAAATTTTCCATTTATATTCATCTAAACTTTGTGCTAGCTAGATTTTGTGTAGATTGTTTACAACCCAACCTATAATATATGTCAGCTATTAATTATCTTAATGGTTATACAATAATTCCTTAACCTAATTAAGGGTTACGAAATATGATATAATGAATGGTGGCATAAATTAAAAAATATTTATGAGACAAATTAAAGAAAATATTTGCTTACACTTTTTTTTTCCTTATGGAAGACATTTATTTGACAAATTTGTTTGCCCCATTATATATATATATTATCTGTAACTAGATTTTTATATTATAACTATGAATTAAACGTGATTATGAAAATTTATTTTAATTTTAAACAAAAAAAAAAAAACCTTGCTAAGTGTGTAGTGGATAATGAAAATTCCAAGTAAATTATTCTATTAACCATAATGAGTAAAGATAATAAACGGCAAGGAAGATGAACAATGATAATCGAAAATGAGAAGAGGAAAAGTTTCTTCTCAAGCTTAGTTTTATAATTTATATTAATCCCAAACGCAAATTTTATTTGAAAACATGCATGGGGGAAATTGAAAGTCACACATCTCTTTAATTACATATAACAACAGCAACCACACACCACAAGGTTCTCGCTACTAATCAGAGGAAAATTAATGAAGACATCACCAATTACAAATTAAATCAGAACCCACAATTGAATATTCATCTTCTTAGTATTTATGATTACTCAAATTGTTGTAGTCTTGTCCAAAGAATTCGGTCATCCACTCCAAGTTCTGAAATCTGTCAGTGGAAAAATCAAAAAACTCATCTATGTCGAACCCAGTTTCCAAGTTCACTTCACTTTCTCCAGACAAATAATTAGTACTCTCTTTTTCCAATACTCCTACGGCTTGTGATGGTTCCTCCACAAGGCTTCTATCATGATCATCAAACTGATGATTCTGCTGCTCAAGTACTTGATCTGAGCTTTCGACGGTACAAGGATATTTGTTTTGCTCCATTTTCTTGCTCAAATGAGAATTCCAGTAATTCTTAATCTCGTTGTCTGTTCGCCCAGGTAGCCTTCGAGCTATCAAAGACCACCTAAATCATTAAAGGAAGCTTATAAAATTAGCTAGCTAGTCTGGGAAGGAAGATGTAAAGCAAAATCATTTCGTTCTTCAATTGATCCGATATAGCTTGCTAGTAACAATAATATGCTGAAAATAATAATCTACACACGCACAAATACCTGTTTCCCAAAAGTTTGTGAAGCCTTAGTATTAAATCTTCCTCTTGGTCTGATATGTTCCCTCTCTTAATGTTGGGCCTAAGATAATTTAACCATCTGAATCTACAGCTCTTCCCACATCGATTCAGACCTGCAAGATTCGTCGTAATTATTTTACTAATGACCGCATTCTATTCATATCTGTTATCAGTATACCCAACAGAAATTATTAGCTAATTAATTAATGAACTTACCTGCTTGAACAGGAATCGATTTCCACTTCTTGGCCCCATGAGTTTTGACGAACTCAGCCAGTTTTCTATCTTCTTCGGCCGTCCATGCTCCTTTGTTTGAACATGATGAGGACGACGACGACGATCTCTTCATGGACCGTTCATTAATCAAGTTTCTTGGAGCCATATTGACGATGAAAGGCACTTGGTAAATCCGAATCTTGGTCGCACTTAGCCACAGAGAGAGAGAGAGAGAGAGGGAGAGAGAGCTAGAAATTAGAAGGGCCGGGGTTAGTTTTTAAATGTGGAAAAGCTGGTTAGGGATGTCTTATAGAGGATGAAGATAGAGAGAAATTAATGGGTCCCTCCTCTCTAGCTCTACAAGCTACCCTTCTTGGTCGGGAACGATACAATAAGGACCAACTACCAATTTGAATGGAAGATCAGATCGTCTAAGAAGCGAGAATGGGCCGGCCATGGGGGTTCTATGGAAATAATAAAAATTACCAGAATTTGTAGGTTTAGTAATAGAATGGTCCGCGTCACGAAGTTCTGTTACTTACCGGCTGAGGTCCATCCATCGGACATCTTTTGTGTGTTCGATTCAGTTGCATGGTCAAATTAACCGAGTTGGAGGGAGCAAGACCCATGTGTGGTACGCGTCTTAGTAGTAGTACTTGTGCACTTTTTGCTTTGTACGTGTTAGTGCATGAGACGCGGGGGCGCACGCTACTCAACGCGCTCATCTATAAAAACTAAAATAAGTAAAATCTACAGAGATATATAAATATTTAAGATTACAGATGCCGAATTATTTAGACTTGTATATATATATATTTTTTAATTATATAATCTTTAGTTTTTGAATAGTATATTAATATTACATAGGATATTTCAACATATTGTTTATTTTTCTTTATATGTATTAAAGAAATTATAAATAATACGAGATTTACATGACATATAAAAACAAAATTTACATGTATGAAAACTGCATATAACTTAATATATAATAAAATGGGATTACAATAAATAAAAATTATAAAAACAATTTTAATATCCTGGTATACTAGCTAGTGATGATTCTCTAAAATCATTAAAATAAGTAAGAAAATTATTGAACGCAGTGGAAGACTCTTGTCATTTGACTCTTTTTTGTGAAAATTTTTTTTTTTGTTCAACTTGAAAATATTCATTTCTTGCCTAATCAGAAATGAAATAGACCTTTTTTTTTTTTTTAAACATCCCCAAACCCAAAGGTTAGCTACTATTTTCCTTGATGGTATTGGCTACGGAAGATATACTATCTTTAATTTTTCTTTTGAAATTTGCCTTCAAATTCTGTGTATTTGGTCGCAGAAATTAATGAAGGATCATCACTAGATGATAGATTAGGAGATTCTTGAGTAGAATCAGGGGGCTCAATTTTATAATTAGTATAAATCAAAATTATTATATTGTGGTTGAGAAATTTGTACTAATTTAATAGCATTGTTATCTTTAAAGTTTTTATATTTTTTGGACAACGTTTTACACATAATTAAGTATATTATAAATCTTCTCTTATGCTTCAAATTTGGAAGGAACATTTCCTTCACCTTATTTCATTCATATAAGTTTTATATGAAGTTAAAATATAGTATTCATATTAGTAATATACATATAACATTGAAATAATATAAAGTATTCAAAATATCTTCATTAGAAGTACCACTTGAAGTCACAGATTCTACTTGTCCGATGCAATCATTCATTTTCTTTACTTTAGCAATTATAATGCTCATATGAAACTTACAAATCTTTTGTTGCGTTCGACCCAAGTCTTTAGTTTTTCCTTATTGCATGTTTCATTTACACAAGACCAAGATTGATCTTGAGACTTGCATTTACCCCTAATGGGATCTTGAAAAATTTGTATGAGAATTTTTAATAGACATTTTTGGTAAAAAGAGATTGAGCAAAAAAGGAAAAAAAAGGGTTTTGATCAAATGTAAGAAAATGAACTTTAGATGAAAAGTAGACAAATGGCTTTGATTAAAAAATGACCATTTTCCTTTAGTTTTATAAGCCACAACAATAAGAATAAGAATAGAAATTAAAATTTTGTCTTGTTAATCTCATCATACATATCAGAATCAAAAAAAAAAAAAAAAGATTAGTTATGAGTCATGTTGTATGAGTCTTGTCATACGCATCATAGTTATCATAATCTGAATAAGAATAAAAATCTTATCTTATAAGTTTTGTCATATTAATCAAAATTAAAATCATAATAAGAATTTTGTCACATGCATGACCATCATCCTTCATCCTGAATCCTATAAATACCAAGCCAATTATCAAATTTTATCATCCTTTAATTAATCGTACTTCCATAATCCTGATACTAGAAGTGAAGATGAAATTTCAAAGTTGTAAGAATTGAAACAATATATTATGAGATTGCAAATAACAACATAATCCTTGCTCAACTCCTCAAGAAACACTCTAGCCATGTTAGACGTGATAACTCTATTCTAGGTCATGTTGCATCAATCGTGATCAATAAATTGTCAATCATAATCTTTTCAACGATTACTTTACGAGAACCCACGCTATACAACAATCTCATGTTTCATTGTTGACTTCAAATGTCTTAAAATTTGTTTTCTCATATTGTTGATGTGGTTAAAATCATGACAATTACTTTTAATAATGAGATAATCTCAGAAGACTAAAATTGTAGTATTTTGTATATTATATTATGGTCTTACAGCAAATGTTATCAATGAATATGCTAATATAAGTGAGTCTACAGTAATTGAAAGCATGAAGAGTTTTTGTTGTGTGATGATGGAGATATTTACAGAGCTACCTTAGATCACCAACATCTACCAATATTGAAAGACTATTCTATGTTGGTGGGAACACAATTTTCCTGTGGGGAATGCTGAATATTTTAGAGTGTATGCATTGAAAATGAAAAAATAAAAATAAAAATTCAACAACATAGTTTGGACAATATATAGTTGGTAGCCTATTTTTTTTTTGATATGCATGACCTAACAATGATGTACATTAAATATATATTGGAGTTACCATATCATTTTTATAAACCAACTTCAAATATTGTTTTCCCACTCATTATTTTATTTAAAGAAAATAATATAATATGAGCTACTATTTAACTAATAGTATATACTTAAAATGACTCCCTTTTATTTAAATTATTTACCAATTGTAAAAACAAAAAATATATTTTTTTTCAAGAAATAAGAAGCATGTAGAAAAATTTTCAAATGCTACATTTGATGTTCTCCAATTAGGTTTGTTATTGTGGCTAGATTGACACGTTGATAGAAGAAAAGTGTTACATGACATCACAACCACATGCATTATTATACACAATATAATGCAAACGAACCACTCTCAAACTTTAAATGTTGGAATGCTTGAGGATGAAAATGTTAGGAATACAACTTAAAATATACATTAATTATCATTTGTGGGACAATTATAGTAATTTAAATGACTAAATGTATTTTTTTCTAATAAATATGATATTTTGGGCTATCAATGTTAAATTTTAAAATTTTATAATGCATTATATTAAATTTATTATAGTAAAATTACCATTTTAATTATTTAATATTTAATATTTATTAATTATTAAACATCATTGGTAAATATGTGAAAATATATATTTTTAAGATAGTAACAAAGAGAATACAAATTAGAGATAAAAAAGAAATATTTAGAGAATATTCTTTTTGGCGTTATAAATAGCGCAAATTAGTTGAGAAAAAGAGCCAGAATTTAAGCCATTTTATCGTAAAAGGTCCAATCCATAATTGTAAGAGGAGATTAAATGAGTTTCACACTCTACACAAAGAACACTACTGATTTTGTGAATATTCATTAAAATATGATAAATAACAAAGAATTTAATTTTGACAAATATTTTATATTTATGAAAATATTTTTAAAACCAATTATTCATTAATTGGCTTTAGGTTAAAATCTCAAAAACCCATTATTCATTAATAAAATATATATGTGTATAGGATGTCACGAGATTATAAAACATGAAATATTAATTAAGCTGGTGATAACAAGCATCCTATCAATTATATAAATGCAAGTAAAACCACATATCATCTAATTCATCTTACTTTCATTTCATTCTAGTTCCAGCTCGACATTATGAGATTAAACTAAAATTTCCCAAATTTTAAGATCTATGTGGTTTTCTTCATCTCGAGTCACCTAGTGATCCGAAATTTTGAGACTCTAAAATTCAGGTGATCGCCATGAATTCTAGAATAGACGAGTAGCATCCTACGTGACACAAAAACTATTCTATTTATATTTTCTATTGCTCGTAAAGCTCTTGCCATAATGAAATAACTACTCATAACCGAGCCTAAGCTAGAATTATTACCATACATATATGGCCGAAAGTAATTATCTGCGCACGCAAGAGCTTGGCCTGTGATCCGCGCCATAATCCACATGCAAATATTCATATGATCAATTACTCACAATCACAGATCAACCACTCCACAATCCTAAGTCATCCCACCTATTTAATTCATATGAACATACAACATAGTTACATGTAGATTCATTTATTAGATCTTGTAAACCATATCTAAGACTACGTACCATGGTAATAAATCATGATTCTCATATCTAAGACTACGTACCATGGTAATAAATCATGATTCTCATACATCAAATTTGAAATTTTGGGTTCATATGCTCCTAATTATCACACTAATGACACAAATTCTATAGCTAGGAGATGTTCGGAAGTCATAAGCCAATTGATGTACCAAACCACTCAATTTACTTAGGTCTGATTAGGCGTAAACAATCCCGACCAATTAATCCTTTTTTTTTTCCCATGACAACTCTTGAATCAATCTAATATTCGATCCGTATACATTCCTTGTGCCCACTTACACATTCTTCATTGCATCGCAGAGCCTGCCATGATTCAATTTCAATGGTCAAATTTGGCAAAAGTCAGCTTAGTATAAGTCTAGTTTAACATTTTTCTTAGGTCAATTTCATTTATTGACTTCAATTAGGGCAAATGTCCTAAATTTGAGACATGGTGTTAATTTACACTACACCAAGGGTTTCAAGCATTCATAATGCTCGGTTCACGTCATGATTAGGTTGATCTCAACTCAATCATTTACACAATAGACATCATAGGATCAATACCAAATTAGGAACCATACCTCAAGTTTCCAAACCTTGCTCAATTACAAAGAACCCATTTAACTTCTTGTTAGAAATTGGAAATTTCATCATTAATTTCTTTCTACATAAGATTTATATATATATATATATATATATATATATATATATATAACATGCTCAAAGTTTAGGGAACCCTAAATCCTTGAACTAGGTTAGGTCATAATATATAGGAACCTGTCAATTCAATGTTGGAGAAGATACTATCAATGGGTTCAAGTCCATATTATGAACCAACATATCAAACATGCAAATTCCATCTCAAACGCAACTTCATTCAACACAAGCATAATACTACTCCTTACACTTGACAGTGGTGGTGGAGGTTGTAGGCCAAAGAGAACTCCTCCAAGGTAAAAGTGAACCACCTTTTCTTTGATCAGAGGATTGGGCATCTAAGCATCGCTCACTATGCATTTTGGTTGAGTTGACCAAGCGCCAACCTTAGAATAGACAATATCTAGCAAATAACCCTGGGGATTGGTAGTCAAATACCTTAATGTGAAGATGCAAGTGTATAATGCCACCATGCCCTTTGGTTGACTACTTGGGCATTGACTCCTCTTCAACACAGACAATGTGATGCATTCACGAACAGTGAGAATCTCCTAGAGGATGTAACATTCGAGGGATGGAGGTCAGAAGAGTACCCCTCTTCCTTGGACTTTTCGACTTCTTCCACCTCATTTCCCCTTCCCTCCTTGGAATGATCAAAATAGCTATGCTTGTCTGGGGAGAGAGTAGAAGGCTGACACATCCACTATGACTCCTCAATCATCTTTCTTAGTATCCACAAGGGAGTAGGCCAAGCAAAAGTGCTCAACATAAACAAGAAGCATGTAGCCTCCACAACTCATGACTGAATAGGCACCAAAGTGAAGGAAGTGAAATTGAGGACCTCAGGATCCTTGAAAGAGATGGCTCTTTTGGCCTCTCCTTGATTTATCCTCCTATTGTCGAAGGGGATGAGACAGGATCCATCTTATGAGTTTTCTCTTCAATATTCTTAGCAACCTCTAGCTGAGCAACCAAATTTTTGAGCTTCTGTTTGGCCTTAATCTCCTCTAAGAGATTTCGCTCGAATATCTCTAATGAATCCACTTATAAACCTAAAACCATATATGAAGATTAATAAGTAAGAGCTACCTAAAAACTTTCAAGTTTTAGACTTAGGTGTGTCCAAATGTTTAGAAGGAGCTGCATTATATAGATGGAGCTCCTCATTGGTGATGGTTTGATATAGTTTGGCACGACTATTGAGATCGATGTACATCTAATGAGCTAGATCAAAGAGTTGTACAGGCATAAAGGATCTTAAAGAGCCTGTTTAGGCATGTATCTCAAGGTAATTAATGTGCCTATGAGCACATCAACTACAATGACTTTTTGCATGAGGAATGAGTTTTTCCCCACTTGGAGCAAACCAAATAACTCATCACAACATCCATGAGATAGCTATGACAAACATCTCCAGGTCCATCTGCACAGCCAAATAAAGTAACTAAAACGATGCCCAATGTTGACCATAATTGACCTTACAGATATACCAAAGTAAAGGACTTGAGGGCCAATTGTTGGATTGTCTAGTTGGCACAAGTTTGAGTTGGCATTCAACTTATCAACCTATTATCCACATCATCAACACATTATGAAGCCTCCACATACTAGGATCAACCAAACCTAAAAAAGACCCAAAACCAAGCATATGCAAATCAAAATTTGATATGCTACTTGATTGAGGAGTTTGGACCAAGTAGATGACCACTAGCTCTCTTGTCTGAGCACACAATTTGGGAACTAAAGCCTATGGAATTCGAGCACACAATAATAAGGCTTCCAAAAAATTAGGTAATGACAAACTCTAAGCACTTAACACATTTAAGCTGGCGCCATGGCCCAAGTACGACAATCAATTGGTCGTTCTCGTTCCCAAGACCAATCACATTAGCAAGGCAACAGATATACCATATGAGCAATGTTATAATCGAGATATTTGAGATCACTATGCCTTGATTTTCCACATTGGAATGAGATATCAACACTCTCCTTCTAGAATTTAGGAGAATATCCTTATCCACATGAAAGTTTTTGTACCCAAATCGAAAATTAAAACCTTCTATCATCTATAAGTATGCATACTTATAAGCTAAGCTAAAAGGGTATTGACAAATTTTTCTTGGTGTTCATCTGCCATTCAATTTACTTGCTATCCTGTTTTGTCGATTGTTGGTCCATTTTTGCTCCTAACATTCACAAACCGGGGAACCTAAATCACAAATATCTTCTATTGTAGATTCTCCTTGATAACCAAGAATCCTTGGCCAGTTGCATTGCCAATAGAAATTGAAATCTTCTATAAAAGCAACCCAAAGACTCTCTAACCAATTACACCTGTTGTTGTCTTTGATGCAACTACCTCTACTTCATTTCTAAGCATTTTGCAGCAATTTTTATTCTGATTTCACTGAACAATGCCCAGACGGACTATTGGCATACCTTAACAGTTTGTGATTCATTATTAATTAATTTATTAATAGTTTTGTTCATCTCTTTTTTTTTTCCATCATTTATTACAACTGCTCAAGTGGTAATCTATGAAGATTCATAATGGGGAAAAAATGGAAAGAGTTACTGACCCACTCAATGGTTATTACGTCATTTAGCATTGGTGGGATGACTATATATGGTCGATCAGCAAATGTTAGTTTGGCTTTCTCTAATTATTTGGTTTGTCTATTTTCTACACTTTTGTACAAAAATGTGTTTTATATTTATGTAAATACTTGTGTTTGTACTCATGCATTGCTCGTATTTTTATTAAAAATTATTTTCTTACTAAAATTAAGTTATATATATTACATGTTTTAATAAAATTAAATTATCAAAATTATTAGTAAGGGAATGTTAAATAAAACTTGAAGTTGAAAGGGTAAATTAGAAAGTTTGTTTAAAAGCCTAAAATGTAAAGTGTCAACAAAAATAAAAAGAGGGGGGCTAAAATCACCCCACAAGTGGATTAGTTTATCCTTATTACTGAGTTCACCCCACATATTTCTAAAAAATTGTGTATTCACCCCATATTTTTCTAAAAATCCTAAACTATCCTTATTTAAACCTTAACTAACCTCATGACGTACCTAAAACGGACCCTTCTTCACCACCGAGCAACCCAATGTTGCACTCCATCGTCGCATTCATGAAACCACTGTCGTAGTCTTAAACACCTATTTTTTTTTCTCTGAAAATCTATTGCGCCGGCCTCAGAGAGTGCATTTGCAGTTGCTGCAATGCCAAAGCCGTGCTACTATCGGAGTTGTAGCCATCGCCGGGCTTCAACAAATCTTCGAAAAAGAAATGTAGATCTGATAAGATTTGTAGTTTTTTCTTGTGTTTGAAAGTTATTTTATCATAGTTTAAACAATATAGGCTTCAATTCTGTATATGAATCTCAAGCAATGGATTCTTCATTGAGAAGATATTGTTTCGGCCACTATTAGCCGAGATTCTCACTTAGAGTCTTGGCCCAAATTGGCTAAGACTCTTCTTAGAGTCTTGGCCCATTGTGGTTGATACCCATAATTGGAAAAAATGTTTTTTCTAGTTTTTTTTATTTATACGTTTATTTACATTTGAATATTATAATGAATTAATGATTTGTCATACTTTATGCAGAAATTACATAAAAAAGACAACGATTTTAAGAAATAAACTGAGCACTCAGTCAGAAAGTGTATCTTCTTCTAGGCCTTCATTGACGACAACACGGAGGCAAGCTATGGTGGCGGCAAGATCTAATCTTTTGTCAGTCAGTAAAAACTTTTTCAATTATTCACAACAAGCAGAAGAAGCTGAAGAACATGAAGCAGGTCATGCTCTTGAATAACATGAAGAAGGTGAAGATGTTTTTAGACCTTTTCTTGGTGGTTCGTTTAATCTGTCAATTCTTAAGAGTTTTAAGCACCATGTTGTTGCACCAGTATGAAGGAACAAGATAAATGTTTATCCTTATAGTTTATAGTCAAATATTTCTTTTTCTCAATAATGAATTATGAAAAAATATATTTTTTTGAAATAAAAACTTTTGTGAGTGCAGCATCGAGGCCCACTGAAATGTATCAACCACGGGAATATGATCAAGTTTTGCAACCTTGAATGTCACCCAAAACACGCTCACCTATTGGAGTTGATCGATAGATTCAAATTGAGCCCGTTGATCACATATTTCTATAGTTATGCAAATAGGATGCTTATATCGGCATTCATTTAGAGATACTATCAATGAACTAGGTTAGGTCATAATATATAGGAACCTATCAATTTCAATGTTGGAGAAGATACTATCAATGGATTCAAGTCCATATTATGAATCAACATATCAAACATGCAAATTCCATCTCAAACGCTACTTCATTCAACACAAGCATAATACTACTCCTTACACTTGACAATGGTGGTGGAGGTTGTAGGCCAAAGAGAACTCCTCCAAGGTAAAAGTGAACCAACTTTTCTTTGATCAGAGAATTAGGCATCTAAGCATCGCTCGCTATGCATTTTGGTTGAGTTGACCAAGCGCCAACCTTAGAATAGACAATATCTAGCAAATAACCTTGGGGATAGGTAGTCAAATACCTTAATGTGAGGATGCAAGTGTATAATGCCACCATGCCCTTTTGTTGACTACTTGGGCATTGACTCCTCTTCAACATAGACAATGTGATGCATTCACGAACAGTGAGAATCTCCTAGAGGATGTAAAATTCGAGGGATGGAGGTCAGAAGAGTACCCCTCCCCCTTGGACTTATCGACTTCTTCCACCTCATTTCCCCTTCCCTCCTTGGAATAATCAAAATAGCTATGCTTGTCTGGGGAGAGAGTAGAAGGCTCACACATCCACTGACTCCTCAGTCATCTTTCTTATTATCCATAAGGGAGATAGGCCAATCAAAAGTGCTCAACATAAACAAGAAGCATGTAGCCTCCACAACTCATGACTGAATAGGCACCAAAGTGAAGGAAGTGAAACTGAGGACCTCAGGATCCTTGAAAGAGATGACTCTTTTGGCCTCTCCTTGATTTATCCTCCTATTGTCGAAGGGGATGAGATAGGATCCATCTTATGAATTTTCTCTTCAATATTCCTAGCAACCTCTAGCTGAGTAACCAAATTTTTGAGCTTCTATTTGGCCTTAATCTCCTCTAAGAGATTTTGCTCGAATATCTCTAATGAATCAATTTATAAACCTAAAACCATATATGAAGATTAATAAGTAAGAGCTACCTAAAAACTTTCAAGCTTTAAACTTAGGTGTGTCCAAATGTTTAAAAGGAGCTGCACTATATTGATGGAGATCGATGTACATTTATTGAGCTCATTAGGTGTGTCCTCATTGGTGATGGTTTGATATAGTTTGCACGACTATTGAGATCGATGTACATCTAATGAGCTAGATCAAAGAGTTGTATAGGCATAAAGGCTCTTAAAGAGCCTGTTTAGGCATGTATCTCAAGGTAATTAATGTGCCTATGAGCACATCAACTACAATGACTTTTTGCACGAGGAGTGAGTTTTTCCCCACTTGGAGCAAACCAAATAACTCATTACAACATCCATGAGATAGCTATGACAAACATCTCCAGGTCCATCTGCACAACCAAATAAAGTAACTGAAACGATACCCAATGTTGACCATAATTGACCTTATAGATGTACCAAAGTAAATTGATGAATCTTCTACTTTTGAGTGAAACTAAAGGACTTGAGGGCCAATTGTTGGATTGTCTAGTTGGCACAAATTTGAGTTGGCATTCAACTTATTAACCTGTTATCCACATCATCAACACATTATGAAGCCTCCACAGACTAGGATTAACCAAACCTAAAAAAGACCAACAACCAAGCATATGCAAATCAAAATTTGATATGATGCTTGATTGAGGAGTTTGGACCAAGCAAATGACCACTAGCTCTCTTGTCTGAGCACACAATTTGGGAACTAAAGCCTATGGAATTCGAGCACACAATAATAAGGCTTCCAAAAAATTAGATAATGACAAACTCTAAGCACTTAACACATTTAAGCTGGCACCATGGCCCAAGTACGACAATCAATTGGTCGTTCTTATTCCCAAGACCAATCACATTAGCGAGGCAACAGATATACCATATGAGCAATGTTATAATCGAGATATTTGAGATCACTATGCCTTGATTTTCCACATTGGAATGAGATATCAACATTCTATGTAATACCTACAATTTTAGTGTTGTAATACCCGAAATTTGAGTTACAATTTAAAAAAAAATATTTAAATTTACTAGTTTAAATATACATTTACTATTCACAAATACAGTCACTATTTTGTCGGCAGACAAAATAACTTTCGGTGCACTGTAGCTACAGTAACAACTATTTGTAACTGTGCGGTTTCGTCTTTTTCTGCCAAAAAAATCTATATAAACCCCCCCTTATTTTGAAAATTCATTCCAGCAAGAAAGAAAGAATTTTTTTGCTTACTCTCTTCTCTTCTCTTGTTGTTCAGCTGTTTTAGACAGCAAATATAGTAGTAGGACGGGGAAAAACCTAGTTTCTGCATAGTAGTAGTGAAGATCTACTGTTGGGTGCCTCTTTTGAAACAATTGGAGGGTTTTTCTAATCAAAGCAAGTATAATCACTCTGCTCTAGTCTTTATTTAAGATTGGAGATGTCGTTGTTCATTTCAGTACGCATACGTAATTTACTGTTCATATGTACGGTATTGTTCATACAGTACTGTTCACTGTTACTATTTGGCACTGTTCATATATACGGTACTGTTCATGGGCATCGATTAAATCATATTTTCAAAACGTAGATCCTGAAGACTGTTGGTCAAAGCCTCGAAACAAGTTGAGATAATACTGCAAGGATTCAGAGAAATACTACTGAGGTGGAAGTGATTACTCTACGCTCTAGTATTATTTGAATTTTAATGCTGAATATGTGATGTTTGCATTATTTAAATGCCTAGAAATATGCAAGGTTATTGACTAAATGATTTGTGAAAGATTTTCCTTTATTTTTTTATTTATTTATGACCGAGAGAGTATGTTCTGTGGTTGCGTCTTGTACGATCTTCTACATCAGAAATCGACAGTCATTGTTTTCATTTATGAAAATATTGATTTATGATGTCATGCTGATAAAATGTTTAATTATTGATGAAATATTTATTTTATTATGCTCTGTTTACAAAAAGAAGATTAAATAAAGATTTCAACCACGTACCGGTGCGGGGACTAATGTCCTTCGTGTGTGTTCCATGCAGAATTAGAACTGGTTGTCATGATTGACACCTGAATGAACTGGGTTTCAGAAATGATTCCAGAGAAGGGTTTGAGTTTTAGAATTAATCTCTCTCCCCAGATCTGGAACACAGAGGTTAACCTCTTTCGGTCTAATTGACAACTGTTGATAAATAAATGTTTGAAACGTCTAATGGATGATAAGTGTTTGCATGTTCAGTGTTTGGTTTAAATAATGCTATGGATGTACTATGTATGATCCACCGGGCTCTTGAGCTCACCCAATCATTTTTTTCAGGTAACTATTGAAGCCATCACCCCAGCAGATCAATGTAAATTAATAACAGTGTGCCTCACAGTATGAGGATAGTAGAAAATGAAGTGTACTGTAGGGCTTGTGACTCACTATATTTGATCATGTTATATGTCGATAGTATTTGTATTTATCAAAAGATGGCTATGGAGCCCACAGAATTGTTCGTAACTCTGATCATGAATCAATGTTTTCAGTTAGTTTGGAATACTAAAATTATTGTGTTTCTGTTGTATTTATACTCTATACCTTGGGATATGAACTAATGAAACTATCAGATGTGAAAAATGATGAAAAGAAAAAGTAATATCCCCAGTTCTCGGATAGAAAGCAGGATTGACTGCACTCGGAAGAAATGACATCTCAAGCTACGAGACAACCACATCGCCTATGACGTATGTGAGAAAGATCGGGAGCTGGAGTGTTACACTCTACTTCTAGAATTTAGGAGAATATCCTTATCGACATGAAAGTTTTTGTACCCAAATTGAAAATTAAAACCTTCTATCATCTATAATTTTGCATACTTATAAGCTAAGCTAAAAGGGTATTGACAATTTTTTCTTGGTGTTCATCTGTCATTCAATTTACTTGCTATCCTGTTTTGTCGATTGTTGGTCCATTTTTGCTCCTAACATTTACAAACCGGGCAACCTAAATAAAAAATATCTTCTATTGTCGATTCTCCTTGATAACCAAGAATCCTTGGCCGGCTGCACTGCCAACAGAAATTGAAATCTTCTATAAAAGCAACCCAAAGACTCTCTAACCAATTACACCTGTTGTTGTCTTTGATGCAACTACCTCTACTTCATTTCTAAGCATTTTGCAGCAATTTGTATTCTGATTTCACTGAACAATGACTAGACGGACTATTGGCATACCTTAACAGTTTGTGATTCATTATTAATTAATTTATTAATAGTTTTGTTCATCTCTTTTTTTTTCCATCATTTATTACAACTGATCAAGTGGTAATCTATGAAGATTCATAATGGTGAAAAAATGGAAAGAGTTACTCACCCATTCAATGGTTATTACATCATTTAGCATTGGTGGGATGACTATATATGGTCGATCAGCATATGTTAGTTTGGCTTTCTCTAATTATTTGGTTTGCCTATTTTCTGCACTTTTGTACAGAAATGTGTTTTATATTTATGTAAATACTTGTGTTTGTACACATTCATTGCTCGTATTTTAATTAAAAATTATTTTTTTTACTAAAATTAAGTTATATATTATATGTTTTAATAAAATTAAATTATCAAAATTATTAATAAGGGAATGTTAAATAAAACTTGAAATTAAAAGGGTAAATTAGAAAGTTTGTTTAAAAGCCTAAAATGTAGAGCGTCAACAAAAATAAAAAGAGTAGGGCTAAAATCACCCCACAAGTGCATTAGTCTATTCCTATTACTAAGTTCACCCCACCTATTTCTAAAAAATTATGTATTCACGCCATATTACTCTAAAAATCCTAAACTATCCTTATTTAAACCTTAACTAACCTCATTACCCACCTAAAACGAACCTCTTCTTCACCGCCAAGCAACCCAATGCCAAACTCCATCATCGCATTCATGAAACCACTGTCATAGTCTTAAACACCTATTTTTTCTTCGAAAATCTATTGCGCTGGCCTCAGAGAGTGCATTTGCAGTTGTTGCAACCCCAAAGTTGTGCCATTGCCGGAGTTGTAGCCATCGACGAAGTTCAACAAATCTTCAAAAAAGAAATATAGATCTGATAAGATTTGTATTTTTTTGTGTTTGAAAGTTATTTTATTATAGTTTAGACAATATAAGCTTCAATTCTGTATATGAATCTCAAGCAATGGATTCCCCATTGCAAAGATATTGTCTCGGCCACTGTTAGCCGAGATTCTTACTTAGAGTCTCGGCCCAAATTGGCCAAGACTCTTCTTAGAGTCTTGGCCCATTGTGACCGAGACCCATAATTGACGAAAATGTTTTTTCTAGTTTTTTTATTTATACGTTTATTTACATTTGAAAATTATAATGAATTAATGATTTGTTATACTTTATGCAGAAATTACATCAAAAAAGACAACAATTTTAAGAAATAAACCGAGCACTCAGTCAAAAAGTGTATCTTCTTCTAGGCCTTCATTGACGACAACACGGAGGTGAGCTATGGTGGCGGCAAGATCTAATCTTCTGTCAGTCAGTAAAAACTCTTTCTATTATTCACAACAAGAAGAAGAAGCTGAAGAACATGAAGCGGGTCATGCTCTTGAATAACATGAAGAAGGTAAAGATGTTCTTAGACCTTTTCTTAGTGGTCTGTTTAATTTTTCAGTTCTTAAGAGTTTTAAGCACCATGTTGCTACACCAGTATGGAGGAACAAGATAAATTTTTATCCTTATAGTTTATAGTCAAATATTTCTTTTTCTCAATAATGAATTATGAAAAAATATATTTTTTTGAAATAAAAACTTTTATGAGTGCGGCATCGAGGCCCACTGAAATGTATCAACCACGGGAATATGATCAAGTTTTGCGACCTTGAATGTCACCCAAAACACACTCACCTATAGGAGTTGATCGATAGATTTAAATTGAGCTCGTTGATCACATGTTCCTATAGTTATGCAAATAGGATGCTTATATCGACATTTATTTAGAGGTGGCATCTAGAGACGAACACATTTTACTTCCCATTTAGTGAGATGTTGATGACACTTGACGATGTCTGCATTCTTCTTAGTATTCGAGTGATAGGCAAATCAGTTTTTGTAAAATCGATCAAGTTCGATGGTGTTGTATAGTTAGTGTGTGATAGCCTTGGTGTGTCCGAAGAAGAAGCCGTTGAAGATATTAGAATGGCTAAAGGGCTCACTATAAGTAAGATATGGCTAAGAAATCTCTTTGGTACGTCCAAAGAGAATATTAATGAATACTAAGGTGTTGAAGTAACTGTCAGAGCTTTCATTTTATATCTACTAGGCAGTACATTATTTCTTGATAAAAGTAATACGTGAGTTCACGTCTCCTTATTTCAACTCCTAAAGAATGTAGACACTATCGGGTCATATGCATGGGGAGCAACCACTCTTGCATTTTTGTACCACTAGCCTTGTAGTGCTTCACGAGCCGAGGTCTGTCAGGTTGCAGGGTATCTCACCCTACTTGAGGTATATTTGTCACCCTTATATAATATTAAACATTTGTGTTTTCTATATACATTTACATATAATGGTTGTTTAAATTTGTTATTTTTATAGGGTTAGATATATGATTATTTCCCTTTTACTCGTCTACACATCAACCCCCACTACTACAATAATTTGCCATGCGTTGTGATGCGAGCCAAAAGGATGGAGATGTTTTGGGAATAAGTGTTCGAGGGGATGAGATATGTCATCCATGAGACTCATCACCTGATTACATGGAGTGATTCTCATCAATATCTCGTCCTATTGTTGAAAACCCATAAATTGACATTGAACATGACAGCTAAAATTTGGACAATAATGCCAATCGGATAAAAATTCGTTTTTATGTTGAACATTTAAACAACAACGAATTTATGTTTGTTTTTTTAATAGTTTTAATTTTTATGACAGTGGAATAGGATTGCACTCGACATTGGGCTGCAGTGAAGATCATTACCTGACGAGTAGTGGTCATATGATGGAGTATGCAGCTATGTGGACTCTATGATCAATGCGCTCGCAAGTATTAACATTAGAGGAGCAGTGCATTCCAGGACTATTGATGAGACAAATACGCCTTCAAGCCCCATTGTGCCAAATGGCGTTGGATTGTCACAGCCATTTCGAAGGCTTTTGCAAGAAAAAGGATGGCCTTTTGTAATGCTTAGATCAATTTATTTTGTACCATTGTAATGACCTTAAATAATATTTGAACAATATATGCGTTTAAATAAGATGAATATTTAAGTTAATTTACTTTAGTTAATATTTTAGTTACAAGCGAAGGGCCTTAACAATTTAGTTTAGTTATTTATTAATTATGATCAAAGCCAATAAGATAAATATTTCATGAACATTAAATTATTATATAAATAAAAACTTTATGTAAAATAATTTTTAATAATAAGACTAATATATTATTATTTATTATGAAATAGACGATCAAAATATAAAATTTTTTAGTCAAATATTATCTCTGATAATAATTAATAAACATATCATTATATGTAAGATGAGAGATGTAATTTTTTTTTTGTTCTGCCGTAAAATTCAATTTTTTTAAAAACACTTTATTTAGAAAAATGAGAGCATTTTCATTAGAACTACAACTACTTAGAAAGTAAATAACACTCATTTCGGGACAGTGGGTTCGATGGATCTTAGTTTTCCAAGATCAACTCAAGGGGTTTATTGGGTCTCGGAGGGCGGAGACCCACTCAATAGGTTTGAGTCTCGGCCCTAGGTGACTGAGACCATTCAAATGGTCTTAGTCCACCTGGCCCGAGACCGTACGCTTGGGTCTCGATCCAAGAGGGCAAAGACCCAGCCTTTAGGTCTTGGCCTTGTTTGGCAAAGACCCATTAAACTGAGACCCACCATTTTAAAGCCTCATTAAATGTGATTTGTTTTTTGTGGTTAGCATTTTGAATAAACCCTAATATCTTCTCCTAAACCTTTAGTAAGACTGTTTAATTCATTTTAAACACATTGGTCCTAACATCTTCATATAGGACAGTTAGCCTGAATTATCTTTTATGATGACAAAGTAAACATTTATATTGAAAGTTCAATCATTGATGATGACATATAAATAAATTAAATAATCTTTTATATAATATGTATACAAAAGTATTCATTTACATATCTATTTTTTTGCAAAAGATTATATATAGATGGAACCAAGCTAAGCCTCTACAGAGTAATAAGACTTATAATTTCTTCACTCTGTACATCTCTTTTTTCATATACATCTAAAATTCTATAATAGCTAGCCCAACCTTTTGCCCGTGGATACCGGCTTACATGCCACTCTTCCAAAATTGGAAAAATTGGTGAATTTGACTTGAACAAAACCTACACAGAATGAAAATAATTAGTTTATGCATAATTATTTATCAAATTATAATTAAAGTAAAGTATAAAATGATTACCTTAACAAAGTGGTTACCATTAACATAACCAATTCTAATCATATTTTTCATTTGAAAAGGTAAGTATTTATTTCTTAATAGGAGGAATGTCCTACATTGGTTGCTAGATAACTGGACTAACACCACATTGGAAATAGTTCCCACTAATAAACCCATGTCCGACAGTGTCATCTATTTTTCTAGTGGTGTCAGTGATTGATCACAAGCTAATGGCTCCTTGATTTATTACACCCTGCTAGAACCTAGAAAATTGGTATATTGGGCTTAAAAATTGTTAAGCTCGCCTAGCATATTAATTATCACTTGTTGCCAACCATCTTCTCCAAGATCGAAGCCTACTGCAATGACACGATACCCATAATTACCGTCGAACTTGACGTCAACCATATTAAGAATGTGATCGTGACACCCAACGTAAAATGCCCTGAGATAAGTCGATGTCATTCTTAACCGAGTCCTATGAACTTTTTGCTTCAAAACATTCTTTTTCACTAAAATATTATATGAGGATCTCGAGCCAATAGATAGAACATGCTCAAAATGGAAGAGTGCTTGCTTCGTAGATGTGTCCACCTTCTTCGGCCTTCCTTTTGTTTTGATTTTCTCTGTAAGAGCAAAAATAGAAGACATGGATGGAGAAAATCTCTAAAAGTTGTTGCACAATTTTTTCTTCCATTTTCATCTCTTCTCTCTATCTTATCCTCTACTTTTTTTTTTATAATACTCTATAATTAAAGTTTCATAGTCTTATGAAATCATCAAGGCTAAGCCTTTGCAAATGAACATGAACATCTTCTAATAGGATAGGCAAGTAGGCGGCTTGATACCTAGCAAGCTCATGAGCACAAGGAAGCCCATGTGTTGTACGTAACACACAATCACAACAAACTTGATCAACACTAACACGTTGTACACGTTGCAACTCAAATCGAATCTTCTCCAATGTAGCCCTAGAGATGAAAGCATGCAATAATATGAAAATAGAAACTTGTTATTGATGTACAGAGATATTTGAACTCTTTTCAAATGACGCTTTGATCTCTATGTGTTGTAGCTCAAGCATTGTCTTGATTGCACCCATGATGTCACAAAATTCCCCTGAGATAACTCGAGGTACCTCTTTAATTTGGCATGCACACTTTCTGCTCTATTTATTATTGTGTTCCTAAAGTACATCATTTTATCAGTCCAAGCCTTAACAAACTTCTCTCTAAATTGGTTCAACCAAATATTTTTTAAATATAAAAATACATTACTAAATGCATTATACTTGAAGATGACGAAGGATTGGTGGGGCCAATTAGTTGGGTTGGGTGGGATGAATAAGGGTATTTGGAGATAAGTGAAGTGTTTAATGAAAGGTCGTTTAGTCATTTTATATAAGGGTAAAATTGAATTTATAATATTAGATGAACTAATTCACTTGTGGGGTAATTTTAACCTCACTCAAACAAAAAATTGATTTTTTAAATTTCTATTTTACCCCATTTAAGCATAAAATTAATTTTTTAAAACAAAATTTAACATATACTTGTAAAGGTATTTTGATTAAGAAAAAGATTTCACCATCAACTATCCAAAGATAATAGCATATATATAATTTTCCTTTTTTAAATCTATATTAGATTTATATATAAGAAACTTCGCTAGATTTTGGTTTTCTATATTTATCTTTTGTGTTTGAATTTATTTGTTTAAAATTCTTCCATGAGAAAAATCATTATAGAAAATATTTTAATCACGTATGTTATAACTTATAAAAAGTTGTTTTAAAAATTATAATACTATGAGTTAGAAGTTAAATAAGTAATTTCATAATAAATAAAACTATGATACTATCCATTATATCTTAAAATAAGTAATTTTAGAATAAATTAAAATAAGTTAGAATGCTCTTATTAAAGAAAGAATGGTAAATCTAAATATAATTTTAACACAAGAGTATATTAAAAGCTGATGCATAACTGACTATTTAAATCATGATTATTTAAATTTTAAACTCATGCATTCAATTTAATTACATCATACTTTCTAATTAATATCAAACACGACCTTTGTATTTTATTTGTATTAATCTGATAGTCATTTTTTCTTCCTCGACGTGCACATTTCTGATATTGTTGTTTAAAGCGTTATGTAGAATTATACCCAATGTTTTTTATTTAAAAATTTTTGGGTTCCCATCAAGTATTTTTAGGATCAGTTTAATATGTACCTTAAGACTAAGTCTCATTCAGTGCCTACTAATCCGCTCTTTACCGGTTGGGCCTCCTGACATGAACTACTATATTCACAAAACTCGAAATTGAAACTTTGGTTAAGTGAAACGGCAAGCGTACCACAGAACCAACAGCTCGTTGATAATTATACCTAATGTTTCATGTTCACCTAAACTGCTTCTCATATGGAATGAACAATAGATAAAAATACAAACAGCGCACAAAATGAATCACGACAAGAAATAGAATCCTTACTTCACCACCCAAAATAAATTCAGGAACGAAGTTGTAGTTTCTCAGAATTTTGGCCCGGCGTACTATTTCCCAGCCAATACTCATGCCAAGTATACAAACGGATATCATTATGTTGTCTACTCTATTCACATGAACTTCCAGTTTAACATCAATCCTGCAACAGCTCCAATCAACAATGAAATACTTTCTTCTTGCACATACACATCTTACCTAAGTCGGGAATCATGTATCTACATGCATATAGACATTTTCCCTCTACCAAAGTTCTTGGCTCATGGAATGCGGGAGTGCTACCACTACTAGTTGTCCATGCTATCCAAGAAGGAATCAATATTTGGGGTCACAATGGCGCGCTTGCTCAGCTCCCCAACCACACAACACTTGTTTTCTTTCACATTGATCGCTGCTACATGCTGGGGAAATATACAATCTGAACCGGGTGACACCTGCATTCATGCCCATTAACCCAGAAAAGTGAACAGTTTGCGGGAATTTATAGCTTGCCATCTTCCAGACATCCAATTCAAAAACACAATACAGTATTCTAAAATATTTTCCAAACTGTCTAATGCTTGATATCATCATGTGGATTCCTAACAATGTATACCATAGAGGCCACTAGATAAATTCAAATTCTGTTCCTTGGAGCATTTACATTACTTAATTTCCTGGAAATGAAAATGTCATGAAGCAATTATCGCATGGTTAACACAAAAAAATAAAAAATAAAAAAAATAAGAGGGACAAAAAAGAGAAAAACAAGAGGCACCAAAACTAATACTATATCCTAATTACTTAACCTGAAAGTTATAGTTACTATATGTTAAGCACTTATTGCATATATCAAATGATCCTAACCAAAGATAACCACCTAACTTCTTAGTGGCATGTCTAATTAGCAATTACTGTGTATGTAACCCTAACTCTAAGAGATTTCTAATTTGACTTTTAATGTAAGGCTTCACTATGTTAACAGTCTACCATTCTTGTATACTCATATATATATTTGACTCTAAGAACTTGAGGACTTCAAATAATATGAAATGGTTTCAGTAAGTCTACTACAAAAGTTCATCTTAGACCAGATCTGAACAACAGTTTGTAGAGCCACAAATTCTATTGCATTGGTTGAGATCTATTGAATTTAACCACAATCATCACTTTTGCAGCATGTCATAATTATTTAAAAAAAAAAAAAAAGATTTTGGGTGTTTGCCAGACATCCACACATATATTTGCACATGTCATATGATGGCTATCACTGAAAAGTTGAATTGTGCTTTTCCTATGAAGATTCCGTCTTCACCGAGTATACCATCCTCATAAAACCTAATTATATGCACTTCTACAATCAAGTGTTTTGGTGCTCAAATTAGTGGTGGTGTGAGTTGGATCCACTATATGGGTAGGGTGGTTATAAACCACCACTCATACACAAGCCTACCTTAATAAAGATAGGGCTCTGTTCAAGAACTCCTGGGAGTTCTCTCCAACACTCCCTACCCTTTCCCGTAAGAAAACTATAGAAGGAAAGTAGAACAGACCTTCAATAAGGCATGCTTTTGAGCCATTAACTCGCAATTTCATGGGTAGCAAATACCAAAAACTCTAGGGCTATTGGACATTGTTTTTGTGCTCAAATTCATTCCATAACACGCAACATGAAGGTTTCAATCATCAGATTAAAATATTTCAAATTTGGTATTGACCTCCACAGCCTTTAAATTTAATTTCATATTTGTTTACATTAAAGGTATGAACTATGAAATATGAATCATTGTCTTTGGCAGCCTTTCAACTATTACTTGTGACATTTCCGTTTATTTCCTCTAAGATATGCACCTTATCTTACTTAGTCTATCTATCAATTTCTTTTTGGTAGCCAAAGGGCCAGTTTCCTTGCAATGGCTTTATTCTCACTAACTACAAACTTGGTACACTATGCATGAGGTGCTTTTAATATGGTCTACTCAACTATTTTACTCAAATATGGTCAAGAATTGAAGCTCCATAAGCCTAGTGATTAACAAATGGCTTGCAAAGTAGAAACAAATAATAATAATAAAAAAAGGTCTGCACAACAATGTGACATCAGTCAATCAAGGTTTTAGGCAGGTTAGATCCAATTGAGTTTCACTCAAAATAGCCTAACCCGACCCCATCTATTGGATGATTTACCACCCAAACCCAAAATGCAAATTTTATAAAAAGATTCAGCCAACTAATGCAATTATCCATCTAATTATCAAGTTCACATCTTAATAAACAATCCCAGCACCTTAAATCATTTTATGTTTACAATTTTTAAGTCAGAAGTTGACAGATAACTATTTTGCCTTAAATCAAGTCTACAACAATAATGTATGACTAAAATCTGGGAGGGGCTTTCCTTCTCCTTTTAGTCCCATAGTAGTGAAGAAGAGGGCAATGGAGGAGGGAACTATACAAACATACATACCCTCTCCCTCTCCCCTTTATACAAACATACATACCCTCTCCCTCTCCCCTTCAACCCTTTTCTCTTATGCTTACACTCTTCTTTATGAGCATAACTTGGGTCTTTTTAGGGAGAGACCCCCCTCCTATTCAAATAAATTTTTAGTTATGTACTGAATATTGTTTTGAATGTGACATCTTTACGTGGTATATTATAACCAACAATTCTCCACTCAACTCAACTGTCTTCACCCAACTGTCTAGGGATGGCATATTATAATATTAATTTTATATCAGGAAATTTGGTCTCAGCCAAGTTATAACTTAGCAACTTAACAAAGTGACCCAACTTTTGGGGTCTTGATAAATGGGACCCAATCCTAATCCAATGGGTCGATTAATACCCAACCCAGCCCAAATTTTTGATCAGATCAGTCAGGTTTGGCAGGTCACTCCTCCAATTAATCACCCTTTGAAGCTTAACTCCATATAGAATTGATATTGGCTACCAATAGGAGGTAAAGCACAGTTAGGAGTATAAAATGCCAGATATTTATAGTAGGGTCATCTTAATTGCTCTCTAAAATACGAATGGCATTTTTACTAATTTATGGCTTTTATTTATTCATGATGTAGTGTAGTGAAGCATCGTAACAAGGAAAACCTACGTCCTACTCGTAGTACTATTTGCTTCTAAAATCAGACACAACATTTGAATCACTAAATCTTCCAAAATATAATGATTTGAACTCACAGCTTTGTAGTTTTACACGTGCCAAGTAAGCTACAAGGTGACGAGTTCAAACCCATAAACATGAATAAGAAATTGACTTCATAAGCTATAATTTAACGATATTCCATGCATTTAATTGTCATTTATTCCCTTTAAAGTATCAATGTTAACGGTTATCTAACTACTGATGTCAAAGTAGAATATGTTTTGAGTCCAAACTATCCATTGATGAAACAATTACCTCATGGTTAGTACTGCATGGTTCTACAAGGCATTTGGGAGCATGCTTTAAGATGCATCTCGAGTGATCCTCAAACTCATAAATAAATTAACTTTTGAAGAGTTAGCATGAATTTTATTTTTATAAAAGAAGCATATATAGAATGTTGATATGGTTCATGAAGCTTCTCCAATGCAAGGCCTAGAGAAAGGTATATGTTCATAGCCTTACTCTAGAATGTTGAGATGGTGCTCTCAAATTCAAACCAATGATCTTTATTGCCACAGTGAACCAGTAACATTTACTGTAGCATCAATGGCAATCTCTTATGAACATTTCACTTTCCCTCTTTTTCTTTCTTCTGTAATTGATAACAAAGCATGTGTTTTCTTCTAAGAAAGAATGCCAAAGGGAAATCTTTAAATGGAAACAAACAAACAAAAGAAAGAAAGAAACAAGCATAAAATGTCCAAAAATATGGAAAGAAAACTTCGCTGGTCTTAAAAACCCAGAAACTCTGGCTCTAGCAACTTGATTTGTCATTTATCAACCAAAACAACAGTGTGGAAGTGAAATTCTTCTTTGAACCAATTCCCAGCTCCCATTATGTATCAACTACTCAAGATGCCAAAGCCAGAATTCCCCTGGAACTTTTAACCAGAAAATTTTCTCTAGGATATGATAGCAATTTGTACTCACATCATAAATGTTATCCCCAAGCTTCAGCTTTATGGCACCACTCTTGTAAACCAGCATTTTTCCCATAAAGCCTGGTTTCAGTTCATCCAAACTACATCCCTTCTCAGAAGAATCCTTACTTTTGTATGGGTTAGAGCAGTCAGCCAGTGCTTTCCCCCTTGCTGAAGCTGACCGCTTGACCAAAGGCAGAGAAGCAGGTAGCTGGACAAAGAGCATTTTTGCATTTTCACTTTCATCCTGTCACCGAGAATAGAAAAAATGTTGAAGAAAACCATATGAAGATATAGCATCTTACTTTCAAAATGAATTAGTCACATCACTGACCTTTAAATCAAGTTCTGCAGCTGGATTAACTGAATTTTCATCGTACTCTACATTCAACGATTCTTCACCAAATTCCTTTTCATCAAGAAGTTCTGGAAGCACCAAAATTTCCAAGTTATATATGAATTCAGATGAATTATAACAGGTGTGATGAACCAGCATCATGCTGCACACTAAGGGTACGAGAGTACTCAACATATTGGTTTCAGTAGCATGGTATTATTAGGATCAGGCCCAAACTAAAACAATTTATGATCTTGCAAAACACTTGCTAATATTCAGATGGTGATAATGGCAATTTTTTTCTAAATCAGCAAAACATGTTCTAAAAGCAGTCTCTAGTGATAAACAACTGCCACAATTTTACAAAACAGAATGTACTATGCCCTCCCTCTGTATTAGTCTTGATCTTTTCTGTAATCAATCAAAAGTATACCTGGATTTCCAGAATATGGCCTTCTCATGGGAAGGGTAATAGGGTAGTTACTGTAGTAATCCTGCAGTGTGATAAGAATGAAACATACTGCTGAGAATAGTATTGCTGATGGATTCAATGTGGTAATGATCCAAATGGAGTTTCTAACATTTATACTCACCAAAAATCACTCACCCATGGTTCAACATATTCTTTCTTTTTCTTCTCAGTTAATGATTGGGAACCATCTGAAGATACACAACACAATCCGGTTACCATAAGACATTATTACATCCCTATGTTCTGTGTGATTCACATAACAGTTTATGAAAAAACTGTACTCACCATCACTTATAGGATCCTGAAGCATGGATGTGCTTCTGCCACTACCGAGCCCAACATATGGAATCCTTAAAGAATTTGATTCATTTGTATATCCAAATGCAACTTGCACTGGTGCAACTGCAAGCTCAAAGACCAGAAAGAGAGCAAAATATATTAAAAACTAACAAGTAAGAAACCAAAGCCAGCACCATAGATCAATTACTTTTTCTGCCTAGTAAATACAATTACATCAAGACTCATAATGCACATCATACGGTTAACTAAATTGAAGGCCATTCTCCATTATCACAAATCCTTCTCCCATTCAGCAAGAGAATTTCTTGTAAACTCCTAATCTTCTTCAAGATTTTCTTTTTCTTTTCTTATTTTTTTTCTTTTTGTCATCAAAGTATACTCACAAAATTTGGAAGGTAACCATATAGGCTCCCATAAAAATAATAATGCAAAGGAAGGAATCATTGTCTGACAAAAAAGGTGCACAAACATACATGTGCACCAAAAATGGAAACCAGAAACTATTCTACTCACAACTTATCCTACAAATACTACTAAAGCAACTTGCAAGGTTCCCAATGATTCTTTTCCATCTGTGCAAGTCCTGTAGTTGATGAAGGAAAAAAATGGGTATGCCAGGGCAGGCCCACACCAGATGGATTCACTGGAGAGAAATTATCTAAAGGATGGTTTTTAGGTACTTGAGTAATTTAGGGTTCATCAAACAATATGCTACCTTTTACCAAGTCAATCTAACCAAGGATAGCATCATCAACACTCTATGCCCAACCACTACAGAAGGTACAGATCTTTAAAAGATGCCAAAGAAAAATTATTTTGTTCCCTTTCTAAGGAAAGAAACTGATGTGATCCATGAAGATGCAATGGTTGTCCAAAAGCATGTAGTTCCAAGTCTTTAGCCAATCGCATGTTCATGGACCAAGAAATTTCAAACAGAGCTTCAATTGCATCTTAAAGAAAATTCAACTTATTTGAAGAAGTTAAAAGCCATATTTATTACATCACATATTTGCTTGGAACATTAGTCACAGATTAAATACGAGGGCTATGGAAGTTCATATCTTTTGGTTGGGATGGGCTTTGAAGGTGTGCAATATCTTCTTGGAAAGATAAACGTCTTAACTTTATTTCCCTCTTCTAAAGCACCAGATTTGAAGTTTTCTCAAAATAGTTACTGCAGATTCCTTCAAGAGGGTCAGCACTTGACTATTTCGAGTTAAAAAGTAATTTTAATTGTTTTCTTTTACTTTCAAGTTTCAAAGCAACTTCATAGTTGCTTTGTGTTTCCCACGCTTGCAGAAATGTTCCAAGGTTGTAGTTTATTGCTTTGTGTTTCCACACTAGAAGAGATGTTCCAAGGTTGTCATTGGTTACTTAATGTTTCCCAAACTTGGAATGTTGACCCAAGATTAGTATTTATAGTTGAGTTCTTGAAGAGCATTAGAACTTTAAAAAAAATTTGCAATCAGAAGTGTAGCTTGTACTTTTATCTTAATTCTAATCTAAGCAATTCATTTGTTTAGTGCAAATTACCATCACTCTTATCACTCTTCCTTCTTCTATCTTAGCATGTAGTGAATCAAAATTGGTTTCTTCTTCTTAATGGGAATTATCTTATGAAACGGGCACTTTCTTTTATCTTTTGGACATATCAGGACAAAGCATTGCCAAGAGTTTCGGCATCCATCATTGACATTCTAATGTTGCACCTGAGAGCTGGCCAACTCTGGTCCACTGCCATGGAATTACACTTATTCTCTAATATCAGCCAGTACAGAATGATTCCATGCCATTCCTTAGATAAGCATGCAAGCTAGGTATTTGGTGAGAGAAATCTTTCAATCAAATTTTGACTTGAATAAACAATATAGATAAACCTATAAACCAAGTAGTCAAGCATGCTAGATATAATCCCGGTAGCTACTCCATCCTTCAATTTGATATTTGAAAATAATCTGTAATTTTAAGTTTGTATAGTAAGTCAAATCTACGAAATACTTGCATTTAAGTACTGGAAATATTCTCAAATATTCAAGTACAAATAGTTTCTAGACCTATCTTTGTTCCAAATATATATTAATTTGACACAATAACTAAGAAGGTATATGCAATAAATTCATGGAAAAATAAAGGGAATGGATGTGTAAGCTTGTATAAACTCTCCAAACTTTCAATACCCACATATGCCAGACGTTAAATATTGAAATGGAGCATTACAAAATTGCTTAATCCAAATTCTTGACTATATAGGTGTATGCGCATGTGTGCGTAACCTAGGCATAATGAATTTCTTAAAAAGGGAGCAACTTAGTCAAGTTGACAAGGCTTACTGATCTATGAAGCAAAATTTAAATCAATAAACTTGACTTCACAAATTAGCCACTTGTGGAAAAGAATGAAATTGAGGAAATCATAACCTATCACTGGATATAGATGAACAACATCACTACTCAGCCTCACAGTACTAACCTTTCCTGTCAGCTTTACTGCCCCCTCGCCCAGAAGCTTCCTACAAATGCCAAACAACTTAATATAAGGGAACCGTAACCTTAAAAAAAAAAAAGAAAAGAAAAACTGAAACTATTCGATATCCATCATTAGCCTTCCACCTACTAGCTTGACATGCATAGTATCAAACTGTTAATTTTGTAAAGTATAGGAGTCAAATCTCATTACCGGCATTTGCATGATTGATAATCATGGCTTTAGTTTCTATACGTGCAGAGTGGGCTACACATTCAGTAGGGTTCTAATATTATAAATTTTTATGCATTATTAGGCATTCACTTATCTATTATAACTTTTGAGTTCAACCATTTCAAACACAAGTTTCTCTATATCCCTAGAAAAAGGATGAGAGAGTTTGAAAAACACATTACATTGATACGACGCAGCAGATCCTGGGTCTGAGCAGCTTCTGCATCTGCAGACACGTGGCTGAGATTAATAGAATCAGTCAGATAAAGATGTTCAAACAGTGTATTGATATGTGACTACTCATTATTGGTTTCTTTTAAAGAGTAAATGATGAGACAATAATTGATAATACGTGTTATTTTCAGCTGATTTGGTTATTCGTCGGGGACGAACTTTAGGTGCAAATTTCACCTGGGAAAAAAATAATAAAAGATCATAAGAGCACACAAAAGACCAAACTCTTCATTAGAAAACATAAATGGAAAAACATTGATGCAGAAAGGTATGAATGTTTTCCAAATTTAGAAGTGACAATCTTCAGAAAGATGATGAAATTATGCTAACAAATCACAGATTAGATTATTTTCAAGATACTTCTTTACTTCAATGCCATAATAGTTGACATCACACAAACACGGGCAAGTCATGATACTTTTTTCGCTAGTTTTATTTCATCAATTTTTGGTGACAACTAATGTGAGACAATGAGATATGTGAATCTCATTTAAAATGGACATGTAACTAATAAACCCACTCAAAATTCAAGACTTTTGAGAAAAGATATAAAAGAAATGGAAAACTCAATAATTACAAATAGTCTACCGTACCTTCCGCGGAGAAGCAAGGTCCACTTTGGAAGATCCTTCTTCCATTTAATCTATTTTCGTCCTTAATTTGCCCAGCAGGTCAGTGCAGAAGATGAACCTGAAACTAAAATGATATACTAATTTAAAAGATGAGTTTTAGCTAACTAACCTCAATGACCAATTTTTTTTGGAAACCAAGTTATAATAAAAAGTTTGCAGGTTCATCTTTTTCTGTAAGAACAACTCAACTGATATTCAAATTGTGCTTAGTTTTACCACTACATGTTCCAATGTCTCAAAAAATCCATGGAATCATCACCAAACAAGTAGAAATTCCTATCATAGAAGCTTACCCATGAAGTAAGAAAGTAACTGATGTTTCCCTCATTTCTTTTATGTTCCATGTTAAAAATGAACAAGAAAGAAAAATGTCGCTGCTTATGATCCTTCTTGGAGCGTAAACTAGGATAAAAAAGATGACTACAAAATTTCCTTGAGGCATAAAAGTTATTGGTAGCCATTCACTAGTGATTAGATTCAGATCCCCTTAAACATCAACTGCTTTTCTGATTGAAAATAGAAAAGTATCATTACGATTGTTTACTGTAGCTCAAAAACTACAATCAGGTGCCAGAAATTCCTTTAAATACGAAAGTTACATTAAAGACAAAAGATTCTGCAGTAAACCCAAACTCCTCTAGATTCATAAGCTTGAACTTGAAGCAAATGTGAAACATCTTGATTATGATTTATCAATAGCTTCCCAGGAGAAACAAAAATTCCTAACCATTTTCCCTTTCATCTTCTGAGATTAAATTCAAGAAGAAAATAAATTACACTAATACACATAAACATCATAACAAGAACTTCCAAGCTTAAAAAGAGGATTAATCCAATATTCCTTTTTCATTGTTTTTTTTTTCTTTTCATAATGAATCTGTCCAACTTTGCATGCTTCAGTTGTTTTTCATTTCATTGATAGATTTTGGGGTGTTGTTGACTACCAAAGCTTCCTCACTGAGCTGAAATTGAAGGTTTTTTTTTCCATTAATATTGCAATATATCAATTTGCATTTAGAAAATCGTTTATAGGATATCAACAAATGGAAAATATCACACTTGACTTTTTTTATTTATTTATTTCTTGGACCCCAATATCTCACTGACCCCCTTTGCAGAGAACGATTAGCCTGGAGTTCGAGTAATGTAACCATGCGACATAGTTGGCGACTTTCCTCAACGAATAAACAATGGAAGGTTAAACCTAGAATAGCCTGGTATATAATTCACAACCTAACAGACCTTTCCAACTAACCCCCATTAGTTGAGCTATCTAATTTAGGTCCAAATCTGTAATATTTCATAATTACGAGGATATTTTGCAATTTTCCAAAGTATTCTGCTTCCATTACAGAATAATCGGTCGAAGCTAAAACTTGTGAAGTATTTCAATCACAATTTCAGACTACACAAAATCTCGCTTCATTGATAAGTGGGAAATCCAATAGAATTTTACAGCACATCAAACAACATCAAGTTGCTTGAAGTGTGATGATGAAGAAGAGAAAGTAGTCGGATAATGGACAACCCTGTAACAAGATTCAAGAAGAATAACGGAGCCCTAAGTAGAAGAAATAAAAGAAGAACCAGAAGAAGTGTAGTAAAACAGCAAACAAAAATGGAATTATTATATAATATAAAGATTTCTGAAAGACCACGAGAAGGAGAAAACATGGCGACTTACATGCCCTAGTCCTTCGGGTGAGTGCTGGGTGGGTGACGAGTGGATGATATTGCTCCATTTTAATCTATGTTTATCGTTATAGCGAGGTGAACACCGAATCGAGAGAGAGCAAGTGGCACGTGTGCCTTTTGAAAGTGCACATGGTCGCGGGTTCGAATCCGCCCCTCGCACTTAAGGAGAAAGAACTTTTGTTTTTCTTTTCTTTTTTATTTTAATCTTTTCATCAAAAAATAAATATATATAGTTATATATTAAATAAATTTTTTATTTGTTTTCTACCCTCCTTTATTTTGCAAATACAAAGATATTCCTACCAAATTTAGAGTAAAAACTCAAATAGCATTATTAATTTTTATACAATAAATAACTAATGTTTTCAACATGTAAGACCACATGCTAAACGAAAAAGAAAAAAAGAACTTGATCAACTATGCCTGTTTTTCATCTAAATGTGATTCTTATGAATTAGTTTTCTTCAATGCGTTCAATCAAAGCCTAAGTCTCCTCTTAAATTAGAAATAATTATATATTTTTATTTATATTTTGTGGATATTATTTTATATTTTATATTTTGCTCTTCTCATTTTTATCTTTCAATTACAGCAAGAACGTGACGTTGTTCACCTCACCAATCTTTAATAAAATTCTCCTTTGTACAATTGAGGCTTGGAAAAAAAAAGTTTTAAAATTTATATAAAAAACTAAATCAAGAAAATCAAGTAATAAAAAAAAAAAAAATGTAACCCATTTCTAATAAACTACGGACAATACCAATCAATGAGTAAATCTAGCTAATCAACCTTCCTGTTTGATACTAAATTTAATAAATATATTATATAAGTTACTATGAGAACAAAGAAAGAGAGAGATGATGTAAAACATCTTTGAATAGTTTCATTCCTATGGTTACTTATATTGAATCATACCCGACATGAATTTTAAGGTCTTTTGAAGATGAAGAAACTTGGCAAGAGGAATCAAAGGTTTTTCTTCTTAAGTTTAGAGGAAGAAAAAACAGATTCAACTATTGAGCAAT